>AWOL01S0054624.1:6032-30984 GCA_000715115.1 Nicotiana otophora | reverse complement strand
GCACATGCGCGCTTGTCACTTGGAGCTGCCGAGACCACGGGGCCGACCGTGGCGCTGGGAGGCTTGCCAGGACGCCACGGGGCGCGTCCAAGGGGTCATGGGGCATGGCTGGAAAGCCGCCCATGATAGTTAGTACCAATAGGCAGCTCAAAATTTAACATGTGCTTCATAGCTCATTCATCTTAGTCACTTGATGGAAGAATGGTCTTTATTTTGCTTATTATCTCGTATGATAGATCACTTTTCACTGAGCTTACTTGTGATGTGGTCATTGCGTTATACTACCAGTTGACTTGTTTGGCTTTAGCAGTTTTCTGTGTTTCTGTGATACTTGAAAAGTATATACTGTATTTGTTTGTTAATACTTAATACTTGAACACATCTTGACAATCTTTTGATTTTTTTAAAAAACATTTGTGCACCATTTTCATGTAGGATGATCAGCAGGTCGTCATGAAGCGCAAAACAGAACTTGGTGGAACTTTTTCAATAGCTAGTTGGATACTTTTTATTGGTCTGTTTGCTGCGTGAGTACATGATGTTTGTTTTTTCTCTTTAATTTCCAGTGTCTTACTATTCCTATTAAGTATTTGGCCCCTTTTTATCTAAAAATAAAAATAAAATCCATCCTGCTTTTTTTTTTCTGAATAATATTCTTCCCCAGTTCTTTTTCTTCTTTACCTTCTATTCCATCCATAATAGACCCTTTTATATGCTTCCACAGTTTGCTCTACCAAATCATATCGAAGAGAGCTATTGAGATGCACAATGTGAGAGCAACAAATGCACCTGATTTAGCTGCTTTTATAAACGATTTGGAGTTTAATATCACTACCATCTCAAGTATGAGTTGCTTACACTTGCGTGGCCTCGGAACCGTGGTAACTGGGAACCCAGGCTTCGTTGACTATCGATTTGCTCCTCTATCAACATTTGCCAACTATTCCTGTATAAACACTACTAAAGGACCAACTGTCGTGCTTAAGTGCAGCAACTGTCCACTTAGTCGAGATAGTGCCTATATTTCATGGCAATTTGTTGATCTCCCAAATAGTCCTGCAACAGCTGTTGGATTTCAGTTCAACCTAACAGCAAAAGATCCTAAAAACAAGAAGCATCTGAGCTTGGTCAGTGGAACACTGAGGAATGGAAGCAATTTTGATAACAAACCGGTTACATTTAGAGGGCTGACAACAAATATATTGAAGTTCAATTTTTTCCCTAGAATGTACCATAACATGCATGACCTGAGGCTCATCCAACCACTACTTCATGAGTTTCTGCCAGGTTCATCTTTTAATGAGATAAGTCAACTCCAAGCCTCAGTCCAAAGGCCTAATGATGGACTAATCAACACGACATTGTATGTCAACTTCCTATCTTCGTATATTGTTGAGATCAAGAATCAAAATGTTTTGGGGCCTGGTGAGTAACATCTTCAATCTCTCGGCACATTTGTCTATTCTTTGCTTTCAATGCCTTTTCTGGCTAGTGTTTAAACCTTATGATTTTTGAATTTTCATTGTCATATACTTAAGAGCTACAATAATGCATGTAGTACTGTATAAACATCCTTTAGCTCTGAAGTCTGCTAATATATTTCGGGTCATACATTTGTGAGATATGCTCTTGTTTCATCTTTTTGACAAATAAAAGTTCAGTAAGAAATTATGACTGTGACCATGAACTATGTTAATGATGTCTTGTGATTCTGAGGAGAATTAGTACATGTTCCCAAAATTCATTTATAATGAATCTGATAACTCCTCTTGTAACTCTTCTTATTTTTTTTGTGTTGATTGATCATCTTCTTATAACTATTTTTAAAGTTTGTTAGTTGTCTCGATAACTGATATAGGCGAGAGTCTTCAGCAGTTTTATGCTTTACATAATGATGATCTGTGTTTTCCTGAATTTCCTCATCCCCATCTTTGTCTTCTCTTTATCCTCCTCGTGCTCTCATCTTTTGGGAGAAAACAAAGGACGGGAATTCTGGATCGTGTGGTTGTTAACATCTAATTATCTTCTATATGTACATCTTATGGTGAAACTACATATTTGGTGTTCTGCAGCACCCACAGAGATATTTACTCTCTGGTATACATCCTTTAGTTTTTTCCCTTAGTCTGAAATGAAGTTCTTTCATTTCCTTCTACTGATATTAAATACGAAGCGTCGATTAGGAGGCCATGCCAAATGGTTATGGGCTTATGGCCAAGAATCTTTTCTGCAGAACTGAAAGTTTAGCTTACTGCTTAAGATCCTAAGCCAATTTTTTCAATGCCAAAGTTGTCCGCTAGAATTTTTTCGGATGTAATTCATGAGAAACTTTTTTCTCTGTCTAATAGAGAGTGCATAATTAACATTGCACAACCTGTTAAATGTATTCAATGCCAACCTTGCATATGCCATTGCTGCATAGCAGCATAGGACCTTGAGTCGAATGTTTTTTTCCTTTTGCCTATCTGGCTCTAAGGGTTGTTGTTGTTGTATCTGGCTCTAAGGACAAGTGGCTCAGAACTTATCATGTTTTGAACGAGCACTGCTTCGAAGCAAACATCAAGGCTTGGTACTCATATTAAAAATTCTACCAAATACGAAGATTTCTATGGAATTCAATTTCTCTATTTTATATAGGTTTAGTGCTTTAAGCGAGAGGAATTAAAGCATTCAGTGTGGCCTCAAAATAGTGAAGGGGAGAAAAGATGGGTTAATCAGATGGAACATTTACCTTATCTCAGAAAAACAAGGGAGAAAAAAAGATAGCGTAATCAGATGAGACTTATCATACTGCTGATTTTCAGGCTAATCTTACTCAAAAGAATATTAAACTTGCTACTTTAATGCGCCCTTTCATATTTAACTGTGGTCTGGGATATAGTACCGCATCACAATGATATGATAACAAAAGAAAACTGACGTTTAGGTTTGCTTCAGAAATCTAGTGTGTACATTTAGTGCTTTAAATGGTTCATTTCGTTTGGGAAGTTTTCTTTTGTGGTGATGTTTTGATAGTATCTTCCTCTCTCAAGAGTGCAGTAAGCTTCCTTGCGGATCTTGGTGGCCTTTATTGCATCAGTATTGGCCTCTTCTTCTACATTTTGGTGCAGGTAAATTTTCCTTTCATTCTTTTTGTTACTAGTCCTGTATATTTTGGATATCATTGTAAGTTACGTTGCATGGACTTGTTTACGTGTACGCATCCAGTACAAGTGTACCTGTAACATGCATCTTTTGTCAACTTTCAATGTACTGTGAGTAATATGCACAAAGTACCCATACTCATGTCTTATCCGTTCGACACAATAGTCAAGGCAACTGAAGTATCGGTGAGAACAATGTGTAACAAAAAGGAAAAAGATACTTCGTTAACAATTTTGCTGTATTCTTGAAGTTTAGGTACTGATGATATTGCATGGGGCTCTTAGAGTTAGTTATGCATGCTGATTAAATCTTGGACATGAATCTCATGCTTCAAATTAGAAAAGGAAAAACAAAGGTTAGGCAAAGTGTTTTGTCTGACACCGATTTCGTTGTATCATTTCAACTCCTAACAATCAAAACGTTCAAGATTAAGACATTTTCTTTCTAATTTGAATAGAAGTTATTTACTTCTAGATTGGAAGGTGGGTTGAAATTAAGATTGATCTGCGTGCCTGAACTTAGTGATGGAAGAAAAGAACCCTGAAGGTACTTGAAGTTGTAAGATTCATAAAGTAACTTTCGAGCGTTTTACTTCTTTTCATGGAAAATTAACTTATATATGCTTGCAGGGTGTGATTGATCCTTATGTCCATACTTTCCTATTTATGTCAATACTCCTCTTTTACAGTGTGAATATAGGATCAAGAAATTACGCAATGAGGATAGTGTAATGCGGAAGGTTAGAAGTCGCCGAAAAGCTCAAGACCGCTGGGATAAAGTGAGTTTTAGTAAAAACAAAAGAATTCACTTGATTTCTTGCTGAAGACAATCTTTTTTTATCTTTTGCCAATTCAGCTGCCCTGTCTAATTTCCTTATCCTTTGCTTTGAATTTTCCACTTTCTTTTCTGATAGCTGAGGAAATATGTGATGTACACATATGCTCCTAACCAATTGGAAGAGGTGTACGACATGAGAAATGATGGTTGTTGCACAGGTGTCAAGATGGAATCACTCAACAGAAAGAGCTCTTCAGTTAAAGGAAGAGGGTCTAGCAGATTAGATACCATCAGTTTTAGCCGAAAAGTTAGCTTACCTAGTGAGAAGGTGAAGCTTTGCTGTCTCAACTTCTTTATATCAGTATGATTATTTACAAATGTCATCGGAGATCATAAACTTTTGAAGTCCTATTTTCCTTTCCCAGAGAGCCATTTCAGAGCAGATTGATACTCAAAGTGCCACGCATTTTTTGCCTGAATCTGCAGCAGATCGCCGAAAGAGTACACGTCTGAAGGAAGAAAGAGTCAGTTGCTATTTATCTCTGATATTTTTGTTTCTTGAGGTTTTCTAAATGACATTTGTATTTTGGCTACTGTCTCGACCCGATCCCTTGGACCTGTTCACGTGATTGGTGCTATCATTCCCTCTGTTACGCAATGATTTCGGCTTAAGCCAACTTAGCAAAATAACTATCTAAATGGTGTACATCAATGTTTAAGCTCTTCTATTTTAACCATACCAGGGGTGTTACAGGCTTACAGCTACTTCCTCTGATTTTGCGATTTTTGCTGTTATAGGAGGTACTAAAAATGAATTGCTTTACTTTTTAGAACCTTCAAGAAGTATTTTGGTTCGATTGCCTAATACCTGTGAGTTTCTAATTTTGCGACTTTGGGGGTGGCATTTCTTTCCCTCTTCAGAAAGTGGTCTTGGACTTGTAGAAGCCGACACAGGTAGAATATGGACAAGAAACCTTTTAATGGTGTTATATTTTTATGAAATTACCAATTTAAAATTTAGCTGCTTCATTTCTCAAATGTTGTATCATGGTTTTAGATCTTTTTGTAAGGCACACACGTACATGCTAAGATCTTTCCAGCTTTTGTTGTTAGTTCTTCCTCTACTTGACAGTACACAGTTCTTTCTTCATTTTCTGTTCTTATGCTCAATTTAATTTGTTTCTTGTTCCCCTTTGCACACTAAGTGTTAATTCAACTTGGTTTTCATGTCTGCTTTCTTTATCTTCCCAAAGAGCTTGCAATTTCACTTTTGCTTTATCTGTAGGAAGCTGTTAGACTTACCTTTTATTCTTGATACTTCAGTTTCAAGAAAATGCTGTACCTCCAAACACGAAAGATAGTAAACCTGAAGATTTAGATAATGTTATCCAGGCTCCAGCTTTTCCTGCAGCTGACAACTTAACTGTTCCACCTCCGCCTCCATTAGGTGAGTTCGGAATCATGAGATCAGCGTTAATTATGTTCTCCTTCCTCATGCCGCCTAACATGTCAGCTGTTTGGATTTCATGATGTCAGATTTTAAGCTGCTCATACATATCATGCTTCAACCTATTTAAGCTTTATTCAAATTGCACATGCTATTATCAAGAGCACTATAGATTAGGTCAACCTTTCTGGGTTAATGTCGTGTGACAAGTATAAGATATCAAGGGTCAAGGTTATGAGAGTCCACTGTCAATGATCTTGTTCTCCTTGATTTTGATAATGTATTTGAAAATTAGAAACCTCAACTATGTATGGTGACTCGTAATTTCCTGGCTGTTAAATATTTAAACAATTATTTCCTCGGGTATCTGTTTTCTATCTCTGTTTCTGTGAGTGGTTTCAAAATGTGGTCGCATGTAGAAAATTGCTGCAAGGATATGCCATGTTCCTTCTCCTTGTGTAGTGAAGCCTTATAGATATAAGCACCTCTAGCAGATAGAAGTGCAGCATAAACTATATCCAAGCTTTTAGCTATTGTTGATTGTGATAGGTGATCAGTAAAATAGTGAACCTAGGAGCTTGATCCTAGTTGTTTTGGGTGTTTATTTTCGATTTTGCGGCTAAGCTAGTTGGAAAATCATAACTTAGGGTATCAACAAACTGTACGTTAGTAAGCTATTCTTTCTAGCATTCTGTTGCTTTTGCCTGGGCATTTGATGTCAAAGCGAAGATGTCATTTTGTTCTGGTTTTATAATTTTCCAACAGGAGACAATTTCCTATTTTAGTGCTAGTTGTGGAGACGGTATGTTGTCTACTCCACTATATGAACTAGTGAAGAATTTATAAGACATCCGTACTTTTATTGTCCCTTAGAAGCATTTCTCTTTCAATTTTATCCCTAGAGTCTTTTTGAGATAGAGTGCTGGGGTCTGACAAGTTAATAAGATTCTTGCATCAGCGATTTTAGATTGTGTAGTGTTTGTCTAAAGTAATGATGCTGCTTTTGTTCCGCAGAATCACAGGCTGCTGATCATATAAGTATGACCAATCTCCAGAAAGATCTCCAAAACCTCTACGAATACAATATGTTGCTCAGGGAAAAGTTGATTGCTGCCCAGTCAATGCTTCATGCATTATCCAACAAGGATTCGATTTTAGCAGCTAATAATGATGATATTATTAGTAGAGAATGATTATGCTCAATTAAGGTGGCAGTTGCGAGAACAAAGGCAAGAAGACAGCTGCAACTTATCCAAACACTCAAAATTCCATTCTCCTGAATATTCTGAAAGATTCTGGGAGTTTGTATTATGGAGGAAACAGGCTCAAAAACTGATTATTGAAGGATGTGGTAACCAAATTTGTGTACATGTTGCTGACTTGGTTATCTGTAGGGTTGTGGTTGATAATGCCGTGTTAGTATTTGGTAGAACGAACACTGAATGCAATGCTCAAAGGTGATGAAGTACTTCTCTCTGCGCTGTACATTACAAATTCGGAGGCATTGTGACCTGAGAATCTTTGTCAATGGTACTAACGATGACAGCGTCTTCTGTTTGTTGTGTGATATCATTACATTTAGCTGGGAGTTCATTCTTTTGGAGCAGGATTGTGCTCCTTTGTGAGTTAAATATATGAGCTGGTGTAATGTACGATATGTGTAGGACAATGATTTAAGGAAATTTGATTACACGATATTGGTGCACTAGTGTGAATAAGTTATACTGTAGTTATTGAGCCATGTAAATCTACCGGAGACAGTTATGTGGAAATGCATGTCTTGTTTCTCTTCAACTAGTTACGATTTTCTAAGTTTCGTTTCGTCAAAAGTGAGAAAATGTGTTTGCACACGACATGAGAAGATAAAAGACAAAGGTTTTTGCAACAAATTTTTGAGTTCACCAGGTTTAAGGTTTATATCCTATTGCAGTTTCTTCCACATTCGTGAACGTTGTTCTTTAGACCTGCTCCAATATTGAAGTTTGGAAAATTTCAAATCCTCTATCTTTAGGTGCCCGATTTGAACCGTTGAGGTTGTAACTAGTAAGGTTTTCGAATCCATTAGCATTGCTCTAGTTTTGAACGTTGACCGGCTGGCCGGCCGGAGCGTGATATTCCTCAGAACACTAGAATGGACCTATAATAGGGTTATTCTAAATCTAAGTAATCTTGACTATACATTTTGTGATGTATAATATTAAATCTAAAACGGATTTGGCTGGTGGGTATGTATAGTTTCAATTAAACATGGGTTTGTCCTTTGGAGAATGTTTCCTAGACTGATTCTACAATGGTGTCCGAGCCACAAACGGAAAAAAATTACCTAGTATTTTTGTTTCCGCTGAGATTTGAATATGAGATCTCAGATTTACAACTTACTTCATTAACCACTAGGTCACACTCTTGGACGCAACAAAACTATGGTCATAAAGAATTTGAATCAACCTTGTTAATTTACACTAAAATGTTAGGATTATATCTATTACATTATCCATATAGGGGTACAGTACGATTGATTTCTCGTAAGGTCACTTAACTAATGAAATTATACAAGAAAGTTTTTCTTTGTTTTGTAAGAAAAAAGTCACTTTATTTTTGTCTATTTCACCTACAATTTACTTTTCTTTGTTTTGTAACAGAAAAGTCATTATTTTTTTGCTATTTCACCTACAAAATCACATTTCTCTGTTTTGAAGTAAAAAAGCCATCCTGTTTTTGTCATTTCACCCGCAAAATTATTTTTCTTTATTTTGTAACAGAAAAATCACTTTGCACTTTAGCTGTTGTGAAAACTTTTCTAAGCCAAAGTTTACTAAACAAAAAGCCACCTGTTATAACCGTTTTTCTGATCTGCTCCAATGATCCGACCTATTAACCTTTAATAATTTTTACATAACAGAAGCTACATTCTCATCTAGGGTTTATTTTTGTCTTTTGACTATTTATTGTTAGAATTGAAGAATGACATGTGAGACTAGCGTTTGTTTGAAATTCCTTTGTTTTTCTCCTCGATCCACTAGCAGATTTCATCTACAGAAGTTAAAATTTGGACTAAGCTGAGAAAAAGCCTCCAATCGAGAGAGAAGGAGAAGAAGCCATCGTTATTTTATTTTGGGAAAATACTGGCTTATTATAAAAATTGATCAATTCATAAAATATTATAAATATTAGTCAAATAATTATTTGTAAGCAAAAAAGGTCAAAGTTTGCTTTCTTATGAATGAGTGTTATTAGAATAGATTGGGTACATCTTAAGGAACTTGAATCTCAGTTTTGGGATGATTTGGTGGAGTTTTGAGGTGGT
This sequence comes from Nicotiana otophora, assembly GCA_000715115.1. Lineage (NCBI taxonomy): Eukaryota > Viridiplantae > Streptophyta > Magnoliopsida > Solanales > Solanaceae > Nicotiana > Nicotiana otophora. The sequence continues at coordinate 22,312 of AWOL01S0054624.1, read as the reverse complement.
TTGAATTGAAAATTCGAAGTAGAAGATGAACATGAAAAAATAATAAGTGTATCACAATGTGTATCATATTTATATCAAATGTGTATCACATGTATATCCATGTATACCTATTGTGAGATACATGCGTGATACATGTTTGATACATGTGTCGCAGAAGAATTTTTTGAATTCGACTTTAACTTCGAATTTTGATACCAAATCAGTCCAAATCACCTCCAATCTTCCTCAAATTTTGTATATTGACTCATCTATATGTTTTCAATGAATCTCAACCATACCCATTGAAAAAAAGTTCCCTTTTGCTTAAATTTTTGGAATCTTGTATATATATATATATATATCTTTTTTTTTTTGAATTTCATCACCTTATTTATTACCTCATCCATGAAATTATCCTTCCGTTTTGCATCTAATGCTGCTAATCACACTTAAAAATATGAAAGGAGATCATTATGTGTGATTCTTGGAGAGAAAAAATCTTATTTCTTTGGGGTTTTAATTTTTATATGTGCTTAGCTATTTTTAGTAAGTGTATGATTAATGAAGAGGTTGGTAAGTTAGGACTTTTTTGGGACATTTATGTAACATCAAAGTGGGGATTTAATTTTGTTATGTAAAAAATATAGGCTAGCAGGTCGGATTCATTGGAGCCTGTCACTAACAAACGATTATAATGGGGGACTTTTTGAAGAAAAAAAATATTGGCGTGAAAAAATGCTTACCTAATTATATAAATCTACAATATAAAAAAAAGAATTATACTATCAGGTCATCTAAAAAAATCTTCCATAAAGTGAGATTTATAATCTTAAAAATAAGGTAAATTAGATGTTATAACAAAAAGCAACTTAATAGTATAAAAATTATTTACATAGAACAATGCATATTAATTAAAACTCCAATAACAATAGCCACATCGGCTTAAGCTATTAGAAATATCACCTGAATGTGTAGACTTTGTAGGTGAAAATGGAAAATATAGAGTGCCTTTTCTCTCACAAAACAAAGAAAAGTATGAAATGATAAAAACATAATGACTTTTTTTTTACAAAACGAAAAAAAGTAACTTTTACACAGTTTCCATTAGTTGGATGACCTTATGGAAATCAACTTGGAATATGCATTCAACATCCACTTGTTAATAAGGTTATATATCTTTGTAAATTATGTGTTAAAATATCCGTAATACAAGTATTGTCAACCCTAGGCCCCTCAATCGCAGGGAATTGGGATAATATAGTTCAAATCCATTTAACATTTTTTTTTTGCTTCGATTATCCGAATACATTTAGGTTTTGGCTTGGTCCATTCTGTAGTCCAATATGTACAGAACTTGTCTTATTGAGATTAAGACTTAATAATTGTACATACAGAGCAAGCCTTAATGTCTGTATTTCTAAATTATTGATGAATTAACAAAGAGAATTCAAGACAATCAAAGGTAATGTCTTCAATCAGTATGTCTTAGATTTATAAATGTGATCTCATTAAGAAAGTCTCATTTCTTGTCAGAACTTGTTAACGCCGACTAATTGATCTGATTTATATAATTTAAAAAGAACTAGGTTTTCAGTTCTTTTCTAGACACAATTCTTTTAGGCTCAACACTGTAGATAATCAAGTAGATCCAATTTAACTAGTAGCTTGAGAAACCATGTGGAGAGTAATTCCTATTTTATATTTGTTTATCTTCAAAATCGGATAACAATTGAATTTGTAAGTGATTTTAAGGATACGCGGATTTATTTGACACAAAGCAGTAATTAAAGACAAATTAAATAAATAAGGATCAAGTAAGCTCGAACCACACGAGGAAGACGATTTAAGCCTTGGTTAAATATTTGCCCTCGACCCGGGGTCGTAACAACAAGCACCGACGAGCGAAAACAAAAGAACTAATACAAGAAAGAATTATGATATATTGCCTTGGAATGTGTGTTACAACGTACTTCATGAATTATCATACCCTCCTTTTATAGAGTAGAGGAGTCCTACTTTTGGTACAATTCTATAAAAGGTAAAAAATCTCACGATTTACTAATTGCCGGTTCTCTATCGGCACGTGTCAAGATTCCCGCCGTAATATTCGATCGGTCACGGATATTTTAATTTTCCGTTGGCTATGCTGACAATGCTTCTTCAAAGTCCTTTGGGGCTAGGACCGATTTCAGAATCATGGCTTCGATATTCTCGAAGGCAGGCGTCCTGTCTCCGGGTTCTAGCCCGGTGGGACTTGGGGTCTATTTTCAGTCCTTTAGTGTCACGTTTCGAGCCTGGCTTTCCATGTCGGAGGCTAGGACGCACTACGAGCTCGATTTCGACCGTATACATATAGTCCCCTCGTTTTTTCGGAGAGTAGACGATGAGAAACGACATGAGCTTCTGATTCTTACTTCGATACATTGTGACAGAAATGACAAAACAACCAAAGTGTCTCGTCAGTCAAGTCTTGATGACATTAAATGCATGTCATTCGCCGATCGACCATTCCTGGATGTGAACCGTCGCTGAAATAGTATAAATACCTCTTCATTTGTTCATTTTAACTTTACATCCAAACCTTCTACCCTCGTATCCTTAAGATTTCAATACTTTCTAGCGCTTTGACTCCAGTTATCTGAGATCCTTTGCAAGAACTCTTGTTTATCTTCATTTTCAAGCCAACAAGTACAATCCCTCAACTTCCTTTGTTTCTCCATTTTCTCTCTATTTTTTAAATAAATGGCAAAGACTTCCAAAATCATTCCCCAGAAAGAAACCCCTTCTATTTCGCGGTCGACTACTGATCTCGAGGAGACTGTTTCGCGTACTGCCATCGATGAACCAGTACCGAAACCCACTTTGAAAATGTTCATCCCTGGAGGATGCTCGGTCAATGCTGATTTCAAGGTTGAAAAACCTTCCTCCGTACAAGGACGGTGTAAGGAGGTCTCGATATACATCTGCTCGATCACTGAAGAAGTCCTCCCTACGGTCTGAAAAGACTGCAACTGGGCCGATAAGGGCATAGTGATCCCTGACCCCGATGAAACCATTACCACCCATGTCGAGGGATACCAAAGTGTTTACACTTATCCCTTTACATTGGGCCTGGTCATCATAGTTTTTTGTAAGAGGTACGAGGTTTGCCTCGGTCAGATTCATCCTTCACTCTGGAGGATCGTGATCCTCCTCCGGTTCTTTGTGAGCAGAATCGATGGGGGCCCCTTCACCGTCGACCATCTTCTACGTTTGTACAGTCCCCAAATTTTCTGGGGGGGGACTGATAAAGCTCGTGCGTCGGGCCAGTAAAGCCCCGTTCTCGAGTATTGATGAAGACCAGGATCAGGGTTGGCAAGACCGTTTTGACCGAGTGAGGACTTCGGACCTGATCCCAGCTGAGCGCATGCCATTTCCCGGGAAGTGGAATACATCACGTAAGTACAATTTTATTTTCAAAAGTCAACTTTACACTTCTTTCTTTCTTTCTTATCGGTGTTTTGTGGCAGTGCAACCATCGCTCGGGTCCCGAATGCTGTCCCTCGACTCAAGGAGTGGGTTGAGGGTATTGTATCACAGATTCCCTACTCCACTCATGGCGCAATCTCTCGAAGGGCCGTTGGGAGGCCCATTCCCATGGTGAGATTCCTTTCCTAAGTAGGTAATATTTGGATTCCTCTTTTTATCATTAAGTCCTCACTCCCTTTACTTCTTTTTGCAGGTTTATCCAAGAATGCCGAACTGAGGCCTCCAGCCGATAGTGAGGACTTACCTACCAGTCCCCTTCTCCGAGATAGGCCGAAGATAAGAAAAGAAAGAGAGCTCCGAGTTCCCTCAGCTCGGAGAAGAAGAAAACAAGAAGAAGGCTAGTGCGCAAGCCAAAAAATAGCACCAATGTACGAGCACCACCTTCAGATTCTCTCTATCGGCTGAGAGATGAATCCAAAGAATAAGAAGAAACCTTTATCTTGATGGCTCGTGTGTCGTCGCAGCTCGAAGGGTAAGGGGCCTCCGAACCAGAGAACCTCGAGACCGACTTGCCTCAAGCTAAGGAGGTTGATGGGGAAGCTAGGGTTGAGGCTTCCTGGGATGCGGGCAGTGCTCCGAAGGAAGCACTCGATGTGATATACATCACCGAATCACCCTTGTTCACTGAGTCCATATATAACGAGGCCCAAACGGTGAAAGAGCGTCCCCACGAGGGGGCCCGTGGTACGGATGACCCCTTCCGTGGCTTTTTTGATGTCGTGGATTCCACTGCCATGGAGGACGTCACTGGATTGGGTGACCTAGAGGTACCGAAGAAGAGTCCATCTTCGGGAGCAAATGGGTCTTCATCGATCCCGAACCTGATCACCTGGTTCCCAGCTCCGAGTGTGGATCCTGACCGGAAGCGATCCATCATCATCTCTGTTCCGGAGATGCCCGAGTCCATTCCTCCCCCGTAGGGTTAGCCAGTTACCTTCTGTGCCTAGTGACCGAGGAAGACCAAGCCAAGATGAACGAGGTAGACGTGCCCTGCATGTTCAATGAAGCACAACAGATACTGAACCGAGTAACTTCAGATATCTCTCGACGGCTTCAGTTTCTCTTTTTGTACTCAAACTAATCCACAGATAATCCTAACATTTTTCTTTGTATATGTAGGCCTCAGTGCTTTATCATGAAACTTTCCTTCGGTATCGGGACAAGATGAATCAACTAGAAGCCGAAGTCCGAGGGCTCACTGAGAAGAGAAACACCTACAAACTCCTCAACAAGCAACGTGAAGGAGAGGCTAAGAGCCTTCGAGCTGAGTTGGAGGTGGATAGGAAGGAACACACCTACTTGGTTGAACATGTAAAAATATTTGAAGTTAGTGACGATAAACTAGACACAGTGGCTAACGGTTGGAACCTGCAGGTCCAACAGAAGATCGATCGGATCGACCAACTCCGAGCCAAGATGGATGCAGTCAAGGTCGAGGCCAAAGAATGGAGAGGCAGGATTGACCGCCTAGCCTTAGAAAAGGAGACTGCCTGGGAGCAGTTGACTTTGGCAGAGGTCCAGCTTCGGGCGACGAAGGAAAAAGCCGAGGTGTAGGCCCAAACAATTGAGGAGCTCCGGTCTCATCTAAGATCGGTCGTCTTCGATTGAGAAACCATTGCCAATGAGCTCAAAAGGGCCAAGTCGGTGGTTGAAGTGACCAAAACTGATGCCGACGAGATGGTTGCCCAGTATAAGGCTGACGTCGAGGCAGCCCAGACCGCTTAAGGGATATGGTCAAATACACGAAGTGGAAGTCCCGAAGGGAGGCCCTCGAGGAGGTTCATGCTCGGGGTTTTGATGTGTCAGCCGAGATTGCGACTGTTAAGGGGTTTGAGGCCGAGGCCAAGAAGTTGGAGTATCCCGAGGATGAATAAGACTTCGAGGGATCGGGCGGATACGAGGACGGAGAAGATTCCGATGGTCCCGACGATGAGGCGGGCTCCGGTGGAGATCAAGTCATTTAAATGCATCATAGTTTATTCTTTGTTTTTGTACTGTTTTGTCTAGGCCGTTTGGCCTTTGTAAATTTTTCTTTGTTTTTGCACCTTTGTGCTTTTTGTTGAGGCCGTTTGGCCTTTGTAAAGATATTTTAATATATATAAGGATATGTTTCCCTCCGACAGTTTCTAAGCTTGCTTCGTTTCACTTTTTTTTATGATTGTGAAGATATCGACATGCCTTAGCATGTAATATCTATGTCTTGACCGGAGATTTCGAACAAGCCTTTATTTCGATATTATTTTGTTTATGATTTGTGAGGGCTCGGTATGACTGGAAGCGTTCCCCAAAATTCTTAGAACCTTTTAGACAATAATTTTGCCGAGGGTAGCCTTTTGAACCGGTTTAAAAATTTTAAAGGTCTTGTTTATTTATTACACGTTTCGGACGTCCCCGAGTCGTTTTAGTATGGCCGTAGCCTTTTTAGTTTGGGTGTTGCCCAATAGGCTTGTTACCCCAAGTTACCCGGGCTTGTCTAAGATAATAATTCCCGAATGGGGATGGCCGTAGCCTTTAAGGTTCGGGCACTGCCTAATAGGTCTTGTGCCCCCAGGCTCTGATGGCCCGGGCCGTCCGAGTTTGTCTTTGGACGACAGTCCCCGAGTGAGAGAGATCCTTTTAACCCTAATACAGGCGGCCTTTGGGCTCAATATCTTTAGCGAGTAGAATGTAGGAAATTCCTTAAGAGAAAAGAAAGAAAAATTGTTTTTTATGGGATAAGATATTTATCCGCAAGGTAGAAACTTCTTTTTATTTCTGTGCGTAATATATATGGTTACACATGTGTACAAGCTTTGTGTTGGAGCTCGAGCAGTCTATGTGGGCATGGTTCATTTGACAATTTGGCCCTTACAGTAAATCATATCGATTGATCTGAGACCATTCGATCACAAAGTTCCTTTCCTTGCTAAAGTCATTATTCGAGGGTGATGCCCCCCAGTGTTCTAGGCCAATCATAGAGAAGCCTCGAATACTGTTGTCGTGATCCTCGACACCGGTTCATAGCCGGCCTTCAATTCTAAGTTAGCACGATTTACTGTTGCCTCGTTAAAAACCTTGCCGGAAAACCTATTTGGGACAAAGCCGGTTCAAGGGAAAAAGAGTGCAACGCATGCTTTCAGGCCTAAAAATTGTTTCGTTCTTCGACGGTCGCTTGCAAGTGTTAATTCAAAATGCAAATAAATAAAAGGAATGAATGGGGTCGTACCTTAGCAGTAATATCGCTTCAAGTGAATTATGTTCCAGTTGTTTGGTAGTTTCTAACTGTTCATTGTTCCGTGTTTGTATGATCCCTTTCCGGTGATCTCTATAATTTGATAAGGACATTCCTAGTTCGGCCCCAACTTCCTTTCTGTCGGGCTCCAGGTTCTTAGCGTGACCTTCCTTAACACTAAGTCCCCGACATTAAAATGTCAAAGGTTGGCTCTTCGATTGTAATACCTCTCGATCCGCTGTTTTTGGGCGGCCAACCAAACGAGGGCAGCTTTGCGCCTTTCATCTATCAGATCCAGGCTCGTATTCATGGCTTTGTTGTTCGATTCTTTTATTGCATATCAGAACCTGGGACTTGGTTCTCTAACTTTGATCGGTATTAGAGCTTCGATGCCGTAAACTAGCGAGAATGGAGTGGCCCCGATACTGGACTTCGAGGTCGTACGGTTTGCCCATAGGACTTCGGACATGATTTCCTTCCATTTTTCTTTGGCGTCGGCCAACCTCTTTTTGAGGTTTTGGAGTATGATTTTGTTGGTGGACTCTGCTTGTCCGCTCCTACTAGAGTGGTAGGGTGTTGATAGGATCCTTTTGATTTTATGGTCTTCGAAAAACTTACTTACTTTGCTGCCAATGAACCGTTTCCTATTGTCGCACACGATTTCGGCCGGCATTCCGAATTGACATATGATGTGGTTCCAAATGAAATCGATGACTTCCTTCTCCCTGACCTTCTCATATGCCTAGGCTTCCAACCACTTAGAAAAATAGTCAGTCATAAATAATATAAATTAAGTCTTACGGGGTGCCCATAGAAGGGGGCCAACGATATTCATCCCCCATTTCATGAATGGCCAGGGTGACAAGACCGAATTCAGTAGCTCCCTGGTTCGATGAATCATCAGAGCATGCCTTTGACATTCATCATATTTTCGTACGAACTCCTTCTCATCCTTTTCCGTGTTGATCCAGTAGTAGTCGGCTCTAATTATTTTTAGAACCAATGATTCGGCGCCTGAATGATTCCCGCAGGTGCCTTCGTGAATTTCCCTTAGAACATACTTGGTATCTCCTAGTCCTAGACATATTGCGAGCAGGCCATCGAATGTTCTTATGAACAGGGTTCCGTCTTTGGACAAACTAAACCAGGCTGCCTTCGTACGTAGGGCTCTCGATTCTTTTGGATCTGAGGCCAGTTTTTCGGTCTTCAGATATTCTATATATTTGTTTCTCCAGTCCCAAGTTAGGCTCGTTGAGTTTATCTCAGCGTGGCCTTCTTCCACCACCGATCTCATGAGTTGTACGACTTCCCCCGAGTTGAAATCATCATCTTCGATCGACGACCCCAAGTTAGAAAGGGCATCGGCCTCACTGTTTTGATCCTGAGGTACGTGTTGTAGAGTCCACTCCTTGAACCGGTGTAATGTTACCTGTAACTTATCCAGGTACCTTTGAATTCATTCCTGTCTGACCTCAAACGTCCTATTGACTTGGTTCACCACAAGGAGGGAGTCACACTTAGATTCGATCACCTCCACCCCCAAGCTTTTGGCTAGTTCAAGACCTGCAATCATGGCCTCATATTCGGCCTCGTTATTAGTCAATTTTACAGTCCTAATAGATTGTCTAACTACATTGCATATTGGTGGCTTCAATACAATGCAAGTCCGGACCCTTTTGTGTTCAAGGCGTCGTCCGTAAAGATGGTCCAGATTCCCGAAGAAGTCCCCGAGTTCAACAATAACTCTCTTTCGACCTCAGGTATTAGGGCCGGCGTAAAGTCGGCCACAAAGTCTGCCAAAATTTGAGATTTAATGGCGGTCCGGGGCTGATATTCAATATTGTACCCACTGATCTCCACGGCCCATTTAGCTAACCATCCTGAGAGTTAGGGTCTATGCATTACATTCCTTAATGGGTAAGTAGTCACAACACATAGTGACATTGCAAATATGATTTCAACTTCCTAGAGGCGCTTAGCAAAGCGAGTGCCAATTTCTCTAATTGAGGGTATCTAGTTTCGGCCTCGCCTAAAGTCATGCTAATATAGTAAATTGGAAATTGCGTACCTTTCTCTTCCCGGACTAGGACTTCATTTACCGCTATCTCTGATACTTCCAGGTATAGGTATAGCTGCTCGTCTGCCTTTGGCGTGTGGAGCAGTGGTGGGCTCGATAAATATCGCTTGAGCTCCTCCAAGGCCCGTTGGCACTCCGGGGTCCATGAGAAGTTATTCTTCTTTTTCAACAGTGAGAAGAACCGGTGGCTCTTGTTGGAAGACCTCGAGATGAATCATCCCAGGGCAGCTATGCGTCCGGTTAATCTCTGTATGGCCTTCACGTTGTCCACAATAGTGATATATTCGATGGCTTTGATCTTATCGGGGTTGATCTTAATTCCCCGGTTAGAAACCATGAATCCGAGCAATTTACCGGATTCGACTCTAAATGCACACTTCTCCGGATTCAACTTCATATTGTATTCCTTCATATGCTGAAGGTTTCCTGCAAATGTTTCAAATGGTCCTCTGCTCGCAGGGACTTAACCAAGATATCGTAGATGTAAACCTCCATTGATTTTCCTATTTGTTCCTCGAACATCTAGTTTACCAGGCGTTGGTAAGTGGCACCGACAATTTTTAGTCCGAATGACATCACGTTATAGCAGTAGGTGCCGTACTTAGTGATGAAGGAGGTATTTTCCTAATCGTCCGGGTTCATCCGTATCTGGTTGTACCCGGAATAGGCGTCGAGAAAACTGAGGATCTCGTGGCCGGCCGTTGCATCGATCATGCGATCGATATTGGGCAGAGGAAAGGAGTCCTTGGACATGTCTTATTCAAGTATTTATAGTCTACACACATTCTTAATTTATTCCCCTTTTAGGGTCTACCACTACGTTTACTAACCAATCCGGGTATTTTACCACCCAAATGGACCCTATTTTAAAGAGTTCAGATACCTCATCCTTGATAAAAACATGTTTGACCTCAGACTGGGGTCTCATCTTTTGCTTGACCGGGTGGAACTTCGGGTCCAGGCTTAGCTTGTGAGTGATTATTTCCGGCGAGATCCCTTTCATATCAAGGTGGGACCAAGCAAAATAATCTTCGTTAGGTATAAGGAATTGAATGAATTTTTTCCTGAGCTCGGGGCTTAACCCCGTGCCCAGGTATACCTTTCGATCGGGCAAGTGTTCGATTAGTACGACTTAATCCAGTTCCTCGGCCGTTGATTTGGTAGCGTCAGAATCATCGGAGGCTACGAAAGATCTGGGAACTTTGTAGTCGTCATCCTCGTCTACCCCTTGTTTTGGCCATCAGATTCTAACCCTTCGATATCGAAATTGTGGATGCCGGGATTACCTCATTGACCGTGAACATTTCCTTAGCAGTCGTTTATTCCCCGTAAACTGTTTTGATTCTTCCGGGTGTTGGGAATTTCAGAACCTGGTGCAGTGTTGAGGGTATTGCTCTCATGTTGTGAATCCATGGCCTCCCGAACAAAGCGTTGTATCTCATATCTCCTTAGATTACATAGAACTTGGCTTCCTGAACGGTTCCGGTGATGTTCACCGGTAATGTTATCTCCCCTTTAGTGGTCTCACATGCCATGTTGAACCGTTCAGGACTCGGACCGCAGGTACAATCTAATCTTGCAGGCTGAGTTGTTCCACGACCCTCGATCTGATGATGCTGACTGAGCTACCTAGATTAATTAACACACGCTTAACTCGATTTTATTTATGAGTACCGATATTTTGTACGATCCCCTCAGTGTCTTCGTCGTTGAAGGACAAGGTTCCTTCCGGTACTTAATCTCGAGTCCGTTTTTCCCTTGTGATGGATACTTTGGTGCGCTTCAGCATCGGCACCTAGGGAATGTCGACCCCACCGATGATCATGTTAATGACGTGCTGAGGTTCCTCTTGCTCGGTCTGTTTATTAGAATCCATGTTTCTGAAGTGGTTATTGGCCCGATCACTCAGGAACTCTCGGAGATGTCCGTCGTTGAACAACCAGTCCACCTCCTCTCTTAATTGTCGGCAGTCTTCTGTTCTGTGGCCATGCGTGCCGTGATATTTGCACATTATGTTAGGATCCCTTTGGGCTGGATCGAACTGTAGAGGTCGAGGCCATTTGGTATCTTTGATGCGTCCGATGGCAAATACGATAACGGTGCCATCGACGATGAAGTTGTACTCTGATAATCCTGGCACTTCGGGCCTGTGGAAGTTGTTTTTGCTCATGAGTCCTCAATTGTTTTGACCTCGGTCATTTCTTCTTTCATTTCTCATAGGTTTCCGCCCAGACCCACTGCTTATTCGGTCCCCATTGTACGGCTGATACCGATCTTTGTTTGATCTCGATTCACAATCGATGTCTCTCTTGACTCTGTCAAAAGCTCTGACGGGATACACGGACCCGGAAGGGGCCTCAAGCTGATCGTCTTCGACCTTGATTTTTGATTGATACCGGTTATGGACATCGGCCCAACTGATAGCCGGATATTCTACCAAGTTTTGTTTTAATTGTTGTGAAGCAAACGAACTTCGAATGTTGAGTCCTTGGGTGAAAGCCTGAATGGCCCAATCATCAGTGGCCGGCGGAAGCTCCATTCGTTCCATTTAAAACTGGGAAACGAACTCTCTAAGCATCTTATTATCCTTCTGTTTTACTTTGAAAAGGTCTAACTTCCTGGTCTCGACCTTGATAGCCCCGGCGTGTGCTTTCACGAAGGAATTTACAAGCATAGCAAACGAGTCAATAGAATTAGGAGGTAAGTTGTGATACCATATCATAGCTCCTTTGGATAAAGGTTCCCCGAACTTTTTCAGCAGGACAGATTCGATCTCGTCATCTTCCAAGTCATTCCCTTTGATGGCGCATGTATAGGAGGTCACATGCTCGTTTGGGTCGGTCGTTCCATTGTACTTAGGAATTTCGGGCATGCAGAACTTTTCCAGGATCGTCTTCGGCGCTGCACTCGGAGGAAAGGGTTTTTGAATAAATTTCTTAAAATCCAGGCCCTTCAATATCGGGGGTGCTCTTGGGATCTGGTCGACCCTGGAATTGTAGGTTTTCACCTTTATGTCATTGGCTTCGATTTTCTTCTCCCCCGATTCTATCCGATTTGTTAATTCCTCGAGCATTTTTATGATCTCGGGGTTAGTCCCTGATTCATTTTTATTTGGTCTCTTCGTGATCTGTTCATTTCTACCGGTGACTTCTCGGGATGGCTCGAGTTCAATTCTGCTCGGCGCGGCTTTGGTTCTGTAACTGTGCTATCGCGTCCTGTTGAGCCTGTAACATTTTGAAGATCACCCGCAAGTTGATCACGTCCCCTCCAATGTCTTGTGTATTTCGAGCTGCTAATCGGGCTTCACTACAGACGCTATTATCAGGGTCAATGGGCAGATTTGCGTCAATGGCCATATGCGAGTTGGCGTCAATCGGGTTAGCGATCGGAATTCCGATGGGATCAACATGTGGTACCTCGCCACTGGACACTATGTTGTCGTTTTTGCCGTGATGACCGGACTCATTGCCAACATGCAGAGGTGCTGACTGGGAGTTTGACATTTTGAGCTTTAACCTAAAATTAGAGGCACTCCAAAGAACAAGTGTAAAGTAGTGTGTGTTATAGAAATTTATATTAAATAACCACTATTATCCTTAGTCCCACGGTGAGCGCCAAACTGTTTACCCTCAAAATCGGATAACGGTTGAATTTGTAAGTGGTTTTAAGAATACGCGGATTTATTTGACATAAAGCAGTAAATAAAGATAAATTAAATAAATAAGGATGAAGTAAGCTCGATCCATACGAGGAAGATGATTTAAGCCTTGGTTAAATATTTGCCCTCGACCCGGAGTCGTAACAACAAGCACTGACGAACGAAAGCAAAAGAACTATTACAAGAAAGAATAATGATATATTGTCTTGGAATGTGTGTTACAACATACTTCATAAATTATCAGACCCCCTTTATATAGTAGAAGAGTCCTACTTTTGGTACAATTTTATAAAAGGTAAAAAATTTCACGATTTACTGATTGCCGGTTCTCTATCGGTACGTGCCGAGATTTTCGCCGTAATATCCGGTCGGTCACGGATATTTCAGTTTTTTGTTGGCTATGCTGACAATGTTTCTTCAAAGTCATTTGGGGCTAAGACTGATTTCAGAATCATGGCCTCGATATTCTCGAAGGCAGGCGTCTTGTCTCCGGGTTATAGCCCGGTGGGACTTGGAGTCGATCTTCAATCCTTTATTGTCACGTCTCGAGCCTGGCTTTTTATGTCGGAGGCTAGGATACACCACAAGCTCGATTTCGACAATATACAATATTTAAAAAAACCTTTGCGCAATTACCTCATAAATAATGTCATAAAATACATACATGTGCTCATCTCTGCCAGACAACCACTAATGAGTTATGTTTCATGCAAAACTAAATAACATTTCCAAGTCCAAGGTTTCAGTTTCTCATAGACAAGTTCTGCTTGCTGTCTTAAGTATATCATAGCATGGTAGGTGGCTGGGTGCTAATAGCCTAATAAAATAATGACATTTGTTACTAATATTGGAAAAGCTAATTTAAAGTTGTAGTAAGAAACCTAAATTATTTAGGATTCGGTATTTGCTAGTTTATTTAATTCATGTTTAAATATGATTTGTAGTCAGAATTAATATAGGAATAAGTTTTCATATTTCTAGTTGACATAGGTTTCGCAATATTACATATAGGGGCATTACTAACTTATTTTAGGTATGATTAAGTGTGAAGCATTGTAGATATCTTTTAGAGATTTATAATAAAATATTTTCCTTCATATAGGTATTAGAACTTCTACGATCTTGGGAGAGAATCAAGTAGATTCCGTTGCCAGTGGGCGGCGCTAGCCAATGTGTGTTGCCCATCTAGGCAATGGTTATCCTGGCAACCGTCTATGTTGGCAAACACCGGGCCAATGATATATGGAAAAAATAATATCGCACGTTAAAAGAGGTGCCAACAAATATGGCACAAGAGGAAGAAACTCTTCTCTAAACGTTGGAGAGAAGTTAAAAAAGTTGGAAGTTGATTACACGTGAATCAACAAGACTGAGTATTGGTAACAAAGTGCATCAACGGTAGTTGAAGACAGGTGCTTCAACAAAATTGGGTGTTGGTTACAAAGTGCATCAACGGGAATTAAAGACAGGTGCTTCAACAAAATTGGGTGTTGGTTACAAAGTGCATCAACGGGAATTAAAGACAGGTGCTTCAACAAAATTGGGTGTTGGTTACAAAGTGCATCAACGGGAATTAAAGACAGGTGCTTCAACAAAATTGGGTGTTGGTTACAAAGTGCATCAACGGGAATTAAAGACAGGTGCTTCAACAAAATTGGGTGTTGGTTACAAAGTGCATCAACGGGAATTAAAGACAGGTGCTTCAACAAAATCATGTGTTGGTGACAAAGTGCATCAACGGGAGTTGGAGACATGTGCTTCAACAAAATTAGTGTTGGTGACAAAGTGTATCAACGGTAGTTGGAGATAAGTGCTTCAACAAAATCGTGTGTTGGTGACAAACTGCATCAACGAGAGTTGGAGATAAGTGTTTCAATAAAATTAAGTGTTGGTGACAAAGTGCATCAACAGTAGTTGAAGACATGTGCTTCAACAAAATCGTGTGTTGGTGACAAAATGCATCAACGAGAGTTGGAGATAAGTGCTTCAATAAAATTGTGTGTTGGCGACAAAGTACATCAATGGGAGTTGAAGGCAGGTACTTCAACAAAATTGGTTGTTGGTGGCAAAGTACATCGACGGGAGTTGGAAACATGTGCTTCAACAAAAGTGGAAATTGAAGAGAAATTCTCCAATACTACAACAACAACAACAACACTAACAAAAAAGTCAGACGTATACAACTTTGAATTACGATAGAATGTTGGAAAAGCTAATTCAAAGTTGTAGTAAGAAACCTAAATTGTTTAGGATTTGGTATTTGCTAGTTTATTTAATTCATGTCTAAATAGGATTTGTAGTCAGAATTAATATAGGAATAGACTTTCATGTTTCTGGGTGACATAGGTTTCGCAATATTATATATAGGGGTATTACTAGCTTATTTTAGTTGTGGAGAAGTGTGAAGCATTGTAGAGATCTTTTAAAGATTTATAATAAAATATTTTCCTTCAACTAATTTTCTACTATTACAAAATTAATTCGTAAACAGAATTAGCTAAGCTCTTTTAAGCAAAGGGGTTTGTTTTGAATAATCTAACACTAAAAATCTAAAATTAAGGCATAAATCAATATACCTGATGTGGTTGATTTTTGTGCTATAACCTGTTGGAAATGGAATTGATAGCTAGGAACATCATATGAATGGATATTGTTTTTTACATCCTTAGATACAGTTACAATTTGGGAGTTAACAGAAGATGCAATGTCAACTTTTACATCTAGCTAAATAATTTTTTTAAAAAAATAAAGGAGGAAAAGAGTTGTGTACGGCAATTAAAGACATGTTTTGTGAGTTCATTTGAGCCCATTTCTTTTAATTTGGCTCGAACTGCATATATAAAAGAATATAAAACAAATAAATATGATAAAATCCACTAATTTAGAACTGAAGATCGTGGATTCACTATTCTTTCTGTTTCCATTCCAAGCCAATCAACTTGCAAGGTGAATACCTAATCTTATATTCAGAAATAGTCTCTAACTTAGGAGACCATATTTGCCCTTTTGGCCCAACCAATTGCTCATATTGCTTCTTCAACTCCGGTGTGCTACATAAAATAAAATTACCATCACAATTCTCATCTCCATCCTCATTTCCACGTTGAAGTAATTTTATCATAAACTCTGGTGCAACTTTTATCAAAACCCTACCATTGGAACCCTTAACATATTCAAAAGCAGGATTCTTGAAATTAACTGGAGCTCTTTTATTAGTGTTATTAGAACCTAAGGAAGCAAGAGAAGAAGCCGAAAGCACTTTGTTTGTGAAGTAATCGAGTGGAAGAACAAAGTAAGCGTTGCCATTCCTTAACTTATCATCAATGGCTAAGACAGGAATAGGTTGTCCGATGAAGAATGAATGTGCATGACAAACCATGCAGTCGGGAAACTCGAACATTATCTCTCCGGCCAGTCTTTTTCCGGCGACGTTCCTCGTCGTTCCATCATGAAATATGAGATTAATTGTTAATGATTTTGAAGGACAAAGAGAGTAGCAGCCGTTGCCCATTTTTTGACAAAAAAAGTGAGAGAAATTTATGCTCAATTTAGGAGTATTATTGGCTTCTTCTTTTTTTAAGTTTGGAATGAAGTGCTTTGTTTTTATATATAGAGATTGAAGAGAGGTTGACTTTGAGAAAGTCATGAGAAATTAAAGGAGTTTTGTGTTTTTTATTGCTTATTGAAATCTCTATGATTTTTAAGGAGTCGGTGGTCAGTAATGCCGGCTTTGAATGTCTCTCCTGTATTCTACATCAACTTAATTGTGTGATTAAACTTGTATTTTCCGTGTATGAGAAAGAAGCAAGTGTGCCTTGAATTTGGGG
>AWOL01S0054605.1:8342-35034 GCA_000715115.1 Nicotiana otophora | reverse complement strand
CCTGCTCTCCAACTGGAGCTACTGGTGGCTCTGGTGCAGCAGCTCGTGTAGGTGCTCTGGCTGTACCATGTGGTCTTCCTTGGCCTCTGGCTCGGCCTCAGCCCCGACCCCGGCCTCTTGCGGCTCCAACATGGGGCGCGGGTGTCTAATCATCGAATCTAGTTGTGCGTGTCCTCACCATCTGTGAAAGAATAGAAAGACAATTGTTTAGAACTTTGAAATCAACAAAAGGCGCACGATAAGGAATCAAAGAAGTAAATATTTCCTAAAAGTTCCATAGCCTCTCGAAGATAAGTACAGACGTCTCCGTACCGATCCGCAAGACTCTACTAAACCTGTTTGTGACCCATAACACCTATGAACCTAGTGCTCTGATACCAACTTGTCACGACCCCAAATTTCCTCTGTAGGATGTCGTGATGGCACCTAGTCTCTAAGACTAGGTAAGCCTATCAATGCGGAATAATAATAAATATCTGAAATAAATAAACTACAATTCAAACAATTTCAACTCCCAAAACCCGGTAGAAATAAGTTACAAGCTTCTAGGAATTTATTCTCAATGTCTCTATATATCAAGGTCTAAAGAAAAATAAGGAAGCAACATAAAAATGATAGAAGGCGACTCCGGAGTCTGCGGACGCTGACAGATATACCTCAAAGTCTCCGTGCACACGTAACTCACTGACGTCTAGGCTGGTAAAATATACCTGGATCTACACAAAAAGATGTGCAGAAGCGTAGTATGAGTACACCACAGCGGTACCCAGTAAGTGCCAAGCCTAACCTCGGTAGAGTAGTGACGAGGTCAGGTGAGGCCCTACTGGAATATAATAATGGCATGGTAAAATGTTTAACAATATAGTAAAATAAAATGACATTGGAAATGAATCAAGTAGTATGTCACCATTTAACACGCAAAATAATGGCAAATAATATCTCGTGGAAACAAAACAGAATTTCCTTTCAACTTTAAGAAAATCACAACAACTAATCAAGGCAACTACGGCCATAAATCAATATCAACAAGGGTACTCCCGAGATACCGCCTCGTAGTCCCAAATCATAAATAAATTCACAATATCTAATTTCTTTATCTCACCGCGGGAGCCTTCACAATTTATTTTAAAGAAAATATTTTTTTTTCCGAAATAGCATCCCGCGTTTTAGCCATCCTTATCTCACCGCATGACTTCTAGTAGTTTTTCCTACTAGCCATGCGTATCAAGCCACCTTTATCTCACCGCATGCGTTTTAATACCTAGACCTTATACCACTACATGCGTATCCATATCACAATATATCACAATTTGTACCTCAAGTGCTCAACTAATTTATCTTGCCAAAAAAATTCAACAACAATATTTTTCCACAATAAAGAGCTCACGGCTCCATCACAATGAGTACAAAAATCTTACAAAATATTCAAGAATAAATAATTCAGGAAAAAAATATATTTCAAAATCTTTAATACGTTGCTTCAATATCAAATTTAAAATGTCAAATACTTCATATTAATAATGTTTAATTTAAAGAAAATCACCCTTCAAATAATGCACAGAATAAAAGAAACCAAGTTTCAACTAAACAGGTATAACAATTAGCAGGAAAAGGTAAAACAAATTTAAGGTATATATCTTAGATCAATGATGAAGAATATAACAAGATAAAATAATTTAATAAATGCACAACAATGATCTACACAATTTAAAAATATAATCTTTCACATTTAGCCCGTGTACACAATTGTCACCTCGTGTACACGACTTTCAACACATTTCAATAATCACATCAATATCAATTCTAGGGAAAGTTTTTCCCACACAAGGTTAGACAAGTCACTTACCTCGACTTGCTCCAATTTAACCAAGTATTATGCTTTTTTCTCGATTTTCCGACTCCGATCGACTCGTATCTAGTCATAATTAATTCGATACACTCAACAAAAATTATAGAAATCAATTTCGTAAGAAAATACTATATTTTTCAATAAAATCCGAAATTAGCTCAAACATCGCTCGTGGGGCCCATGTCTCGGAATCCGGAGAAACTCATAAAATTCGATAACCCATTCAATTACGAGTCCAACCATACCAGTTTTACTCAAATCTGACTCCGGATCAACACCGAAATCTCAAAAATTTATTTCTATGAGATTTCTAAAATTTTCTCAAATTTCTATCTTAAAACACTAATTAAATGGTGAAAATAATGATATATTTGTGTATATTGACCACATCCGAGTTAGAATCACTTACCCCAATATTTTTCCTTGAAAATATATCAAAATCGCCTCTCCTCAAGCTCCAATTCGTCAAAAATGACAAATGGGACGAAGTTCTCTGTTTTTATAACTTACAGATCTGTCAGGGAGCCCGATTGTCAGGGAGCCCGATTTCTCAGGTAGCCCGATTTTGACAAGCAGCCCGATTTTGTGAGGGAGTCCATTTTTTACAGGGAGCCCAATTTTGTGAGGGAGTCTGTTTTTGACAGGGAGCCCGATTTTGACACTGAGTCCGATTTTGACAGGAAGTCCGATTTTGACAGGGAGTCCAATTTTGACAGGAAGTCCGATTTTGACAGGGAGTCCGATTTTGATCGGGAGTCCAATTTTGACATGGAATCCGATTTTGATATGGAGTCTGATTTTGACAGGGAGTTCGATTGTTACAGGGGGTCCGATTGTGACAGGGAATCTGATTTTGACAGGGAGTCCGATTTTGACGGGGAGCCTAATTTTGACAGGGAGCCCGATTTTGACAGGCAGTCTGATTTTGACAGCATTTCCAGTAGAAACATTGCAGCAGCTTTTGCAGCAGCTAAGTCCCACTTTTGATCCGTTAACCATCCGAAACACGCCCGAGGCTCTTGGGACCTCAACTCAATACACCAACAAGTCCTAAAATATCATACGAACTTATTTGAAACCTCAAATCAAATCAAACAACGCTAAAATCACAAATCACACCCCAATTCAAGCTTAATGAAACTCAAGAATTTCCAATTTCTGCATTTGATGTCGAAACCTATCAAATCAAGTCCGATTGACCTAAAATTTTGCACACAAGTCATAAACGATATAACAGAGCTATGAAAATTTTCAGAACTGGATTCCGACCCCGATATCAAAAAGTCAACTCCCCGATCAAACTTCCAAACTTAAATTCCTATTTTAGCCATTTCAAGCCTAATTTCACTATGAACTTCCAAATAAAATTTCACTCATGCTCCTAAGTCCAAAATTATCATACGGAGCTGTTGGAATCATCAAAATTCTATTCCATGATCGTTTGCACATAATTCGACATCCGGTCACTATTTGAACTTAAACTTTTAATTTTTCATCAAAATTCTATATCTCGGGCT
Organism: Nicotiana otophora; assembly: GCA_000715115.1. NCBI lineage: Eukaryota > Viridiplantae > Streptophyta > Magnoliopsida > Solanales > Solanaceae > Nicotiana > Nicotiana otophora. The sequence goes on along the minus strand of AWOL01S0054605.1, from coordinate 31,668 downwards.
AGGGACCTCGGAATTAAATTCCGGGAATATGCCCAAGTCACAAATCATGATACGGACCTACCGGAACTATCAAAATACTGATCCGAGTCTGTTTGCTTAAAATGTTGACCAAAGTCAACTCAGTTGAGTTTTAAAGCTCTAATTCATATTTTAATCTATTTTTCACATAAAAACTTTTCGAAAAATTTTACGGACTGTGCACGCAAGTCAAGGAATGATAAATAGTATTTTTCGAGGTCTTAGAACTCATAATTAATTATTAAATTTAAAGATGACATTTTGGGTCATCACATACTTGCTTTAACTCGAGTGTCAGGTCCGAGCCGTCCTAAGTAAGTCATGTGCATTGTGTGAGCTGAGACTTTAGTGTACTTTGTGCCATCCTTGCTAGTCTAGAACTTGCTCCGTGTATGAGTTAAAGTGAAATGATTAAGTCTTGTAAGTTTGAAAAGTGATAGAGGCTTTCTTTGATTGACCATTTAGCCTATTTTTCTACCGGTGCTAATATTATCCGTAGTCAACCCTTTTGAGCCTGTAGACCTTTTCTTCGGCAACCACATTACAAGCCGAATCCCTTTTTCTCTTAATCAAATCTTGTTGGACCTTTACCTCCGAAAGCACTTAAGTAGCTAGAAGAGTAAAGAAAGAGAGTGGGTGGCTTTTGAGTGGAACCATTAAAAGGCCGAAAAGGTGCACTTGTTATAAAAATAAGTACTAGCGAGAAACACCAAATTGAAGAGAGTGAAAAAAAAAGAATAACACCTCTCATATCTTTGTCTGAGTTAGTAAGTATCTATATGTTGATGTGCTTAATGAAGAAGGGCCTAAATATGTATGGTTTCATGGCAAGATATCGAATTGGTCAAGATAAGAAGGTGCTTAAAAGTGAATTGTAGTGTATTAAAGTGCTTAGGAGGGTTAGTCACTATTTTCTCAAATATATCCTACCCGTCCTTTAGCCTACATTACAACCTATAAAGTCCTACTTGATCCTAGACTTTACGAGCTTAAATTAGTAGAGACTTACACTACGAGCAAGCCTATGGTACTAACGTGGGTGGCATAAGAGTTTTTTTGTGAAAGTGAGCGAATTCATTCTATATTTGAGTCCTTAAACTATACTTGAACTTATATTGAGTGTGTGGACTACTTTCTCTCTGTGGTTTGTTAGTGAGGGCATACGATTTGCAAAGAATTGGTAGAGACCTTGATTTTTGAGTTGGCACAAGGAGCGAGCCATAGTGTGGAATGCATTAGATTCAAGTTTTGAGGCGAGAATGTTAGAAAGAGCCACACGAATATTTTAAATAATCTTGGCATGGGTTTAAAACTTGAGGAAAGGTATGAAGAGTACATATGCTGGGATCTAAACGTTGATATAAACCATTGGCATTGGCGTGATGCTTGCGTATACTTTGAAAGGTATTTCTTGCTTATGTGCTTACCTTTAAGTTGCTCGAGGACGAACAAGAGTTTAAGTGTGGGGTGGTGATAAAGGATAAAAAGTGCATGCTTTGAGTGTGTTTGTGTGTTATTTCGTGTGTGAGTTGCGGGAGTTCACATCGCTTTTGAAGTGAAAATATGTTCATTATATGTTTCTTATGTGTAGGAACTTCGCCAGACCGGGACCGAAGCAGAAGAAACCAGGAAAGTCACGGACAGCAAAGTGAGGGTCACTTCGCTAGACCGAGGCAAAAAAATTCAACTTTTCCAACCTGAATTAGGAGAAGCAATTTCGGCCCGACTCAACCCTAAACCATATAAATATGAAAGTTAGGCACTTTTTGAAGGGAGAGAAGACTTTGGAGAGGCAAGAACACACTTGGAGAAAAGAGAAGGATTCAACTTCACATCTTTTCCTCTTTCTTCCTAATTTTTCATTGTTATGAATTCTAATCTTGTATTTGTGCAAACAACTATGAGTAGCTAAATTTTTATCTAGAGTTTGATGGAACCTCTGAAGGATGACTTTTCCACTACGTTTAATATGAATTTGCTATTTATTTTTCTCTACTTGTTCAACTATATAATTATTGTGGTTGATTGAAGAGTCCTTAATTGACTGTGCCTATTTAGTATGTATTGCTTGGAAAATAGTACACATTTAGGTAGTTGTTGACCAACATCACTCCTAACATATATGAGGAATCAATACGAAGGGTTTAAAGGTGGGATTAGGAATAACGAAACCTTGGTGTGATCTTAGTGAGCGGTAAACTAGTGCCAACTAGCGTAGTTCAGAAGAATACGTCGAGTAAATTGTTGTATCTGTTCAGAAGAGAGCTACGACGCCTAAAGTACTCATGATCGGTAGAGAATATCTAGGCGAATTTATACGAGGCGTGGCGGGGAGGATTCCGACGATAGGGAAAATCATAACCCTAGACCTTTCCAATCTTGTCTACAATATTTGCTTTGTTAATATTAAAATTACAGCTTTTTAAATACTTTATTTTTAGTTAGTAACAATCAACTCATTATTCAATATTTCTAAAGGTTGATTACTTGAATTCTTGTAAAATTAGTGGTTGTTACTAGTAGGTTAATTTTATGTGGGATTCGACTCCGGACTTGTAAATCGGATTATATTTTCAATGACCGCTAGACCTCTTAGGAGTCATAGTTGGGCATGATCAATAACATTGCCAACTGTTACATTTTATTTTAATTCCTATATAAAAGGAGAAGATGTTGCAGAATGGAGAACTTACGCAATGTAGTCTTCCACATGGTTAATAAATAAGAAATGCAATTAATCCAAGTCTTAATTCGTTCCTGTTGCTGATTCTTAAGTGGTCCGGAAAGGGTCGAAAATTTATAACGAATAATATGGCCCTTAAACTTAATTTCTTTTCTATGAGTTATTGTGACATATGTTGTCACGTAGAACAGTTATAAAATTTATTCTAATTATTTCCTTGTTCCCATTTCAAAAATGGCTGGACGGGATTGGCTCGAAGTACGCCAAATGGGAGTGGTACTGAAAGTCGAACAAGGAGACAACGTAGAAGAATACGTCGTCGAATGACCTATCTCAGTAATGATTCAGATTTTGAAATCGTCAAGAATGACGTTCAAAGTTCGATACAAAACATCTTTAGGGATGATAAAACTTGGCGTAGGGAAGGGAGAAGAAAATATGAGGAATTTAAAAAGTTCAAGATTATCACAACCCAATTTCAGGTTGTGATGGTACCGAACACCGTTGTTAGGCAAGCCAATATTGGTCAATTAGTGATTTCCATTTTAAATAAATTAATAAGTAGTTAAGAAAATCCAGAAGGTTACAATCTTTAACATAAATAAGTGGAAGCAACGATTACAAATCGAAATCATGTAAGCCAAAACCAAAGTCACAAGTCTACTAGTATGTGTGCCAAGACCTGGTGTCACAAGTATGTGGGAAATCTAATAGAATATACAAAACAAATGCTAGCATATTGTTTGGAAGAAATAGACAGAAAATAAAGCATAAGAGAGACTCCAGCTGCTGCAGAACGGCTCAAAAGGGCAGATCACCGGGGAATCTCGAGCTGGGAAATCAATCTACGCGCCGGACTGGTGGCCAGATGCGCCTGCCTCAAATCATGTACAATCAAGTATATAAGTATAGTGTGAGTACATAAAAATATGTATCCAGTAAGTATCTAGTCTAACCTCGAAGAAGTAGTGACGAGGGGTCGACTTCGACACCTACTAAGGCCAACAATATAGTAATGTGTGATTCTAAATAAGCACGATATACATAACTAACAATAAACTCAAAACAAGAAATAACTGAACAGTTCTTCCGTCATATTTAAGAACCCAAACCACTTCCTCCATTTAAAATAAATGACCTCTAAAACAGTAGATTTATACCAAGTATACAAAGGCTTCCAGACCTATTATCACACACAAATTTCTACCGAGGACGTTCGTCCCGATCCAACATAAAAATAAAAACTGTGCATTGTCGAGGATCGAACGGCGCGAACCATAGATGCATCTATTAACCTGCCGAGGCGAACGGCTCGCTCCCATGAGAGTAGTGGAAATAGTCACCCCGCTCGCGGAATATACTTGCGACACGATTACATATAAATATAACATAATTTTCCTCAATTCTTTACAAAATAATAATTTACTTGAAACCTTTGAAATTCGTAAAATCTTCAATTGAGTTCTTATCCAATACAATCAACATATATGATCAGTTAACGGCGTCCACAAAGCATGGTGTGAGCCTAAAACTACCCAGACATAACAAGAATAGTAGCCACTTATGGACTCACATCACTTCGTGCGTACATAGCCCCTCACAAATAATCACATATTAAATTAAGCTCACCTATGGAAAAGATTTCCCTCTTACAAGGTTAGAAAAGAGACTTACCTCGCTTCAAGGCCTACTTTCCGATCCAAGTTTATGCCCCACACCCTTAATTTGGTGCTGAACACTCCAAAACTATCCAAATAGTGTAAAGACTAATCAATATAGGCTTAAAAGTTCATATCTCAACTATTAAAGTAATTTTCTAACTCAAATTGCAAGATTCCTAAAAATTCTTCCCCGGGCTCACGTACCCGGATTCCGAAAATGTTCGAAGAAAGTTGTTACCCATAACCTTAGGAACATAAATATGTGATTTTCTTTAAGTTCCATAACCATTTTCATGGTAAAACTCCATTTTTATTAAAAACCTAGGTTTTCCTTTAAACCCATAATTTTTCACTAATTTATATGGCATAATCTACCTATAAACTATGTATTAAACTCACATTAGGCAAAAATTACTTACCTCACAAACCTAGGTCGAAATCTCCTCCTTAAGAGCCCCCAAATCGCACAAGAGTGTAATAAATGGCCCCAAAAATGCCTAAGTCTCGATTTTTAAAACTCACTGTCCAGCTACCTCCTTCTTCGCGAACGCGGAGGCTGGCTTGGCCTACACTACGTGAACGCGAGGGTTGCTTTGCGAACGCGAAGAACAAAGCGGCCCCAGCCCAGCCCAGTTACTCTATATGAACGCAAGTCGCCTCACGCGAACGCGAAGGTCACTGGCCCCAAACCTTCGCGAACGCGGACTAGCGTATAGCACATTTTCCCCGCAGCTCCAATTCCTTCTACGCGAACGCAATGGTCCCTTCACGATCGCGAGGAAAGAAACCAGAACTGGGCATTTCTGATTTCTCACACTTTGCTCTAAGGGGTCCGAAACTCACCCGAGCCACTCGAGACCCCGTCCAAAGGCACTAACAGGTTTGTAATCATAATATTGACTTGCTGGAACTCTCGAAATGTGAAAAACAACAATAAACCCAAGAATCATACCCCAAAACCAAATTGAATCAAACTTTGAACTTCAAGTTTTTCAAATCCTCCGAATACGCCGAATCATGATAAGACTACTCAGAATAACATCAAATTTTGCGTACAAGTCTTAAATGATATTACGGAACTATTCCCGGACTCAAAATTCAATCCGGACGTCGATAACACCAAAACCCGCTCCAAACCAAATTTAAAGAACTTCAAAGTTCTTTAAGAACCAACTTTTACTATTGGGCACCAAAACACTCCCGGGTCATCCAAAACCCGATCTGAATATACGCCTAAGTCCAAAACCATCATACGAACCTATTGGAACCGTTAAATCCCGATTTCGAAGTCGCTTACTCAAACTTTTTACCGAAATCAAACTTGGCCTTTTAAACCAACCTTAAGGAACCAAGTGTTCCGATTTCAATCCAAACTCTTCCAAATCCCGAACCAATCATCCCTGCAAGTCGTAAATCAGTAAAAGCAAGTACGGAAAGTCTTATTTAGGGAAATGGAGTTCTAGAAAGCAAAACGACATGTTGGTTCGTTACAAAGATGGACCCATCTGCTACTATACCAAGTCATCTTCACCTTTTTGGGTTAAAACTAGGAGAACTGTTCTCTTATCATATATTAGTCAATACACGGATAGCTTTAACTATATTGGTGGAATCCCTCTCAAGTCACCGGGGAAATGTATTGGCCAGTATTTATCATAATTTTGGTCCAAATGAGAACCTTTGGTCATAAACTCAGGCGCTTGAAGCTTAGTGGGAGAAAAAGAACGTTAAAGCTAAAACTAAGAGATCATGGTTTCTAAAGACATGTCCTAGGCCTCGATTTTATCAAACTTCTCCTATAGACAAACTAGCTAAGACTTCGGTCGATATTTCTTTAAATCCTTATCACCAGCGTAATGAGGAGAATGACATGTAAATGCAAACAAATATTTATATGACTTGTAATATTGTAAAATTATCTTATGGACATGTGTTTGTTTCTCCATTCTATCATAATTCTTTGCTCATTGGTATGTCTAATAAATTGTTGTAAGAGGATAACACTTAAAGAATATGTATGATTCTAGTTACAAATAATAATATAATACACACTAAGAAATATTTTTTATTTTGATTAAACGTTTGGACCGTAGATGATAATTAGAAACTACGTGATCTTTCGATTCTACACTAAATGTGAAGTCATTATGGGAATTAATTTGCTTGAGTGTGTATATCACATGCATAATTAATGAGTGATACTTGCACGATTGTCTATTATAACAATAACAAACAATGGCTTCAAAATATATAATTATTGATGAATTAGGTTGATAAGTTGAACGGTAAAAATTATAATATATGGAGACGTAAGAAGTGGTATGTACTTAAAAAGCAAGATGCTCTTGAAGGTAAAAATTATGTTATGAGTCACCCAAAGGAGGGTAACACTGCCTAAAATAAGACAGATCCAGAAATGATTGTTCAACTTAAAAGTGTTAGTCATGTTCTCTCTTATGAGCAACAAGTTCAGGCGGTGATTCTGTCTCTTCCCAGCAATTGGGAACTTTTGAAGGTTAATGTAATCCCTAATGATAACATCAAAATCTTTGTTGATATATTCTCCGCCTAGTGGAGCTTGAAAATGAGCGGCTTGGTGCTGTTAAAGCTATATTTAGTGTCTGCGAGACAAACATATGGTAAAACACTTTCAAGCTTCAAGCATAATAAAAAAATCAAAAAAAGGGCCGAAAGGGAAAGGAGGCCGAAGATGAATCCTCCAAGAAAAGTTACATGCCAAAGTCCAAGAGGGAAAATGGCATAACAAGAAAAACTTTAAAAGTGAGATGAAGTGCTTCTACAATTAGCACTAGTTCTTCTTGTATAAGATTTCTTTTCAGTGGCAATATTGTGAAAATTAATCTAGATATTTTTTTATGGTTATGGACACCTTTAGGATGGTTTATTTGTGTTATAGTAATCATTCCACTTATGCACTTTTATGTAAACTAATGCATCATGACATACTAGATCGGGTCACATATGGCAAGATTGAATGAAAAGATTGGCTAAGGAGAGAGATTTTAGTTTCTTCTCCGGAACAGACATGCCAATCTATGAAGATTTTCTTGTCAGAAAGATTATACATAAACCATCCGAGAAGTCTAAGTGAATTGTCTTCCCGTTGCAATTAATCCATTCAGATGGTTGTGATCCAATGAATATGAAGGCTAGGTTTGTTGTATTGTTTTTTCATTATGTTTGTCAATGATTTCATGCACCTTGGTTATGTCTATTTGATTTCTCATCAATCTGAAGCACTTGAATGCTTTAGAAGATACATGAATACATTTGAGAATTAATTAGAACGCGTGAATATCTCTCAAGACAATTTGAAGAATTGTGTAATGAAAAAGGCATCACTAGATAATTATCTATTCCTTACACGCCTTAAAAACGGTGTAGTAGAAAGGAGGAATATAACACTACTGGGTGTGATAAGGTGATGGCGCAGACAAATTTACCTATCTCCTTTTAGGAAGATGCATTATTGACTGCAGTCTACATATTGAACAAAGTGTCTTCTAAATCAGTTTCTTCCACTCCTTATGAGTTATGGACTGGTCATAAATCAAACTTAAATGATTTATGACCTTGAGGTTGTACTTCATATGTAAAAGTTTCTTTTAACAAATTTGATAAATTAGGTCCAAAAGGTAAGAAATATATTTTTATAAGATATTCAGAACACTCCAACGGGTATGTGTGTATTGGTGAATTAGAGGATGAAAGTGTTACAGAGATTGAATCACGAGATGTCACATTTCTGGAAAATGATTTTCCAAAGAAGGGTGAGATAAAGAATGGAGAGCCTATTTATGAAATGTTGAACTCAAATAGTCAACAAGTGTCTTCTAAAACAGATGATAATCAAATTGATCAAGATCTTATTCTTGATCCGAGTGGGAGTGGGAACTCTCAATCCCAAAATCCTTCTGATGAATCTGAATTTCAACTACGAAAGAGTTCCAGAAAAAATATACCCAAACGTACTTATGAGATTGAAAATTATATTTTTCTGGTATCTCCCACATAAATGGATTAGCCAAAGTCTGTGACTGGGGCTTTATCAAGTTCTGTAAAAGATGAGTGGATGAAAGCAATGAAAGAAGAATTAGAGTCCATGAAAACCAATAAAGTATGGTATCTAGTTGACTTTTCGCCTGGGCATAGATCTATTAGGAACAAATGGGTTCTCAAAGTTAAACGCAAAGCGGATGGGTCAATAGAAAGATACAAGGCACGATTGGTGGGAGATGGGTCAATAGAAAGATACAAGGCACGATTGGTAGAAAAAGGCTTTACTCAAGAAGTTGGAATAGATTATGAGGAAAAACTTTCACCAGTTGTGAAGTTTACCTCAATTCGCTTACTTTTGATTATTGTTGCACCTTGGATTTGGAATTACATCAAATGGAGGTGAAGACAACTTTTCTCAATGGAGAACTAAACGAAGAAATCTACATGGAACAACCTATAGGTTTCATCGTTAAAGGCCAAGAAAAGAAGGTCTGTAAATTGAAAAGATCTATTTATAGCCTGAAGCAATCTTCAAAACAATGGTATTTGAGATTTCACAAGGAATGATCTCGTATGATTTCACCATGATCAATGAAGACCATTGAATTTATGTGAAGAAGTCCAATGGCATGTTTGTAATTCTTTCTCTTTATGTGAACGATATTTTATTGGCCGGAAATAATTTGGAGTATTTAAAAATTATCAAGTCATGAATTTCAAAGTCATTTGACATGAAAGATACGGGTGAGGCAGACTATATCATTGGAGTAAAGATCTAAAGAGACCGTTCCAAAAGTTATTGAGTCTATCTCATGAAACTTATATAAAGAAAATTTTGGAGCATTTTTGCATCAATATTAGCAAACCCATGGATACTCCTATAGTGAGAGAAACTTATATAAAGAAAATTTTGGAGCATTTTTGCATCAATATTAGCAAACCCATGGATACTCCTATAGTGAGAGAAACTTATATAAAGAAAATTTTGGAGCATTTTCGCATCAATATTAGCAAACCCATGGATACTCCTATAGTGAGAGATGAAACTTAAAGCCTTGAAATGTGTGAAAAGACTGAAAATAAAAAGAAATATATGTCTCGAGTTCTATATTCAAGTATTGTCGGGAGCTTGATATACGCTATGATGTATACCGAACATTTGTCATGCCATAGGTTTATTAGAAGGTATCAATCCAATCATGGAATAGATCATAAGTGAAAAATGATGATAATCTTCTGATACCTAAAGGAAATTGCAGATTATTCACTATATTATAGTGGAAATGATTTACTCTTGAGAGAGTATACAAATGTGAGAGACAGCATGACAGGTGAATAAATAATATTACAATACATACATGCACAAAAATGATAGATGATTTTCTTACAAAATCAATATCTAGAGATATATTTGAGAAATATGTTATGACTCTAGGTTTTGTGAAAGATATGATAATGTTTATGTATTCTAAAATATTTTGATTAAAATAGTATTCTCATCAATGTAATATTATTGATATTATGTTCATATTTTGTATGCATGTGATGATATCCTTGTGAAGGATGTAAGTGTGTCGAACAAGTCGCAAGATCGGCTCTCTCACGCGATCAATCACCTCTAACGTCAAGGAATATGCAGAGATGAGACCTATTAGAATCTTGATAAGTGCAAGGTCATATATATTATTTGAATATAATGGTCGGTCTTGACTAAAATTCAGACTTATGGATTCCATGATCCTCAATGACTTGTTTTGTAAAGCCAGATGCGAGTTTCTCTAAAAAAAATTGAATTTAAGGATTATTAAAATGAAAAACTAGGGTTAGACTTCTAGAGATGTCTAGACTAAGATATGTACGGTATTGAATGAGTAAAGGAGTAAGACATGCGCACCAATATAAGGAGGGAACATCGTAACATATGCTTCATACCACGTGTGCTAGCGACCAGTGGGATAATAGAAGAATGAATCATTGCTTCTTTATTGTGTGAGATCCCGAAAAGTTATATTAACTTTTATTGATGTGCCCTTTGACCTTTTACTGTTTCTTGAAGTGTCAATCAATGTTTCTACTTTAGCACGTCACTAACAGCCATGAGTGATTCGGCAATGCAGTGTATGTCTAGGAAAGCAGTTGTTTTGAAACAGATAGATTCGAGTAGAAAGGGAAGACAACTAAAATTAGTAATTTAACTTGAATTCACAAGGTCGACCATTATTATTACCATGAGGATATTAAGTATAATTGTGAATGCAATGTTATACATGAACTCGACTTCACTTCTTTCGAGGATGAGAGATTAGATAAGTAGCTATTGAAATAGCAAATGATGTATGGGGTATTGCGAGTAATAAGATCCTCATGTTAGTAACAAATTCTTTCCGCATGTGATTGAATTTATACATAGAGCTTTTGTACAACCTTAGGTATAGCTCTTGATGATGCTCGCAAGTCGCACGAACTATTTGCTTGTATGAACTATGTGTGTAATTTACATGGTATCATTTTTTTTTTTGTTCAGTCCACCATGTGCGAAGGAGGAGATGTTGGTAATTCGGACTCGAGTCGTGGGTCGCCATGTGGACTGACCCGATCCGTTTAAAAAGGGGATAAGATTGGAAGGTTATAGGAAAGTTACCCTGGCAGTTTAAACCAATACAACCACTATTATTAGTGGGGTAAGTAACGTATAGAAAGGGATGAAAAATCTGAAAAGGTGCTCTCTCAATCTGCCCAAGAAGTAACGTACTTCTTCTCCTTCTTGAAGGAACTTCTCTTCTTCTTTCTTCTCCGGAAAAAAAAATACGCACACAGATAAAGAGGCATTTAGTTTGCGGAATACACTTTTTCTAGTGATTCAAAGGTTGATTTTGGGCAATTCTTTTGGTGGTGAGTTCAACGGTTTCCGATGCGTCAATAAGGTATACAACTCGTTGTTCCCGCCCCTTGTTTTTTTATCTAACACATGAAAATGCATTTCTCCACCTGACTCTTTATTATAATTGCTCCATTATAAATTTCATTTTTTGCCATGTTAATAAAAAAGGATGCATTAAAAATGCCTTGAATTAGTTTGCAGTTAGATATTAAGGTTATGAAAAGACATACATGGAAAATGATAGGTCTCAAAATTTTCAATGAAAGTGATGTATGATGTTGAATTGCATGTGATATTTTTGGTACTAAAATGATTATGGTTAGCATGGCAGGATTTAACCCTTTTTTGGGTTTGGGGGGTTGCATCTTAATAATTATATACGACGGACGTAGCTAGAATTTAAGGTATGAATTCGGTCAAATTCAGTAATTTTGATTTTAACTCTGTATTTGTGTAACATATTAGTTTAATATCATAATATATATAATTTATTAATTTAAAATTTAATAACTTAAAAAGATTAAGACTTTTGAACTCATAAACTTTAAATTACGATTATCGCTAATATGATATTCCACCCAAAAAAGGCAAAAAGGAAAAAAAAAGTTGCAAAAAGCTAAAAGGAAATTAATGAGAAAAGAAAGAATGGGAAAAAAGGTTTGATTTTTATTTTTTTGGGGGGTTCTTCATTTCTATGCCCGTATTAGGGCCTCGATTAATTTAAACTTGCATTGCATAATGTTCATTAAAAGAAAAGTGCTCCGGGACTAGAATCCGAGATAAGGATGAAGATACCTTATCAATAAGATATTTACTTTGTATGATGTGGTCCTATATATAAAGGCAATAATATAATATTGACCGAAACCATTATCATTTACGTACGTAGCCATGCAAATAGCACTAACTTCCAAATACTCATTTTGGATACGATTTGTTCATAATTCAGAATTCTGAAACTATTTTATGTATATTTATTCTTTGACATTTCAGATAAGAAAAATGAGAAAAATTATAATTTAGATTAATTAATTATATTATCTTATTCAAAGTTTAACGTTTCAATCGCGTCTAAACCAACAGCAACAGGTAATTAAATGTTAAATATACCTTTTAGTATTAAAACATGAAAGTAATTACATAAAATTACAACTTTAAATTTTGTCTCGATTTAAATTTTAAGAATTTAATTAAGAAGTGCCAACCAATACTTGACTATGAAAAAATACTATGGTCAAAAGTGGACAACTCATTCATGTAACCTTTAGTAATCTAACAATTTGATAAGTGGGTCCCACAAGAAAAAAAAGGGAAGAAGGAGAAGAGAAAAAGAAAACTAGATTGCTAGGTAATACCTTACTTTTTCTTTTTCTTTTCTTTTTTAATTTTATTAAAAGAAAGAAGTGGCCTACAAAGATTGTTTGTTGGTTGGGTGAACGGTTTTTCAAATAGGAGACCTTAGATCGATTCCGCTCGCTAGCAGCCTCCTTATGCAGAGCTCGTCGTATCGAGTTTGTCTAATGCAGTTTACACTCATGTATAATTTGCGAGTTATTCCACAATGAGCAAGTTACTTAATGTGCATACGAAAGATAGCGACGGTGAATTTGCATGAGAATCTTTCCAAAAAAAAGAGAGAGAAGTTTAGAGAGCTTACTTCCATTTTAATTAGTCGACAAATTAGTTGTTGATCAATCAGGACTAATTTGAGGTAAATTAATGAACCTTAAGTTCTTAAAATACAATAAAAGTGTATATTACAATATTTTTAATTCAAGTTGTTATTGCAGTTAATTAATACAACATTGTTCTTGATATAAAAGAATATAGTACAAAGACAACATTTAACTAATAAAAAAAGGATTGTATAGGGAGGAGGTCGGCAATCACCGACAATACATTTATGAGTATTTCAGTATCTCCACATGATACTTACTGCTACTTATAATTAATGATCTAACTTGATAACACGAATCTAGAATTTAAAGTTTATAAATTTTTATAGCAGCTTCTAGTTAACACAAGAATAATAACTGCGTTCATAATTAAATTAATAGATATTTGATAAATTTTTTAATATATACGAAGAAAGAGTTAACTAATATATATTTTTACGTTAATTTATGACTTAACCGTATATATAAGTATATTTTGATATAAATATCTCTACATGTAAATATTTATACCATCTGTTTATGTGACTTTGTGCTTATCATTTTCCTTTTTTTTTTTTTAGACTTAGGGAATAAATCTTTTTCCTGTAATGGCGATAAGACAGCTGCCAAAATTTAAAGAATCTACATAGAATTCAAGAAGTTTTCTGAAAAAGATCCAAAGTGACTTTCCCTTTTGATGATAGCTGTTATGAGTATGACAAATAGACAAAGCAAAGTATAATATAAAGTAAGAAACCAAATGACACAGATTTGTCGGTGCTCATATTTCCATTTTTGTGTTTTCTAAATCCTTTACTTTAAATATAGTGACTATATTATTCACTTAATTAACTTATCTAAAGATTAGAATAAACAATTTAATAAATTAAAGAATATGATATTGTGGGTGTACGTCTTTCTTCATTGTCGTGTATAACCGTATTCTACGGTGGGATAAATAAAATATTATCATCCTTAGATTTTAGGTAGGAACTTTTTTCTTTTTTAGGTAGCCTTACACGACATGAAACTAAGCTAGCGTTTGGCTATAGATTCCCAAATTTAGTCTGAAAAATCTTATTTGGGTGAAGTTTGGTTTGAAGATGAAAATGTGTTTGGACATCTGTTTTGGGTGAAATTTGGTTTGAAAAAACATGAAACATGACTTATACCCACAAGTTCTAAAAACGATCACAAATACCCAACAGTACCATTATCAATAACATTCATTATATTATCGTAAACCATAATCCTGAACATAAATAAATTTGATACAAAATTATCATTTTTATAATGAACTACATGATACACTATCAGATGACCGAGAAGACGAAGCAACATCGTTACAAAATAATAAATGGTGGACTCTTTTATAAAATACAAAAGTTTGGGGTAATTTTTAAAAAATATAATAGTGATATTTTGGCCCAAAACCAACTATTAAGCTGGTTTTGGGGTTTGAAATTTGGCCAAAATGTAGGCAAAATTTATGACCAAACATGTGTTTGTCAAATAAAACTCAAATTTATTTTGATAAAATTTATGACCAAACGGATCCTAAATTACTCAAAATTCTAGTTTAGGTTTCGGACATCGGGTAAGATACTAAAAAAAACTCTAATAATATTTTTTGAAGTTGGACTAATTAGTAAACAAGCATTCGAATTCATATAATGTCGAATGACACCTTGGTCTAAGGTGCTTCATTTTTGTGCCTAGTCATCTTCTCCCCATGGGCGAAAATATGTCAATGGACTGAGTCAATTTATTATATATGAGATAATCAAATACTAGAAAATAATTTTATTAAGGATGTATTTTGCTGTAAATTAAATTAATTAAGAATATATTTTGTCGGAAATAAAAGGAAAAACATTTTGCAGTATACCATACACACATATACTTAATTATATTGTCATTTTAAACAGAATTAAGTCCATGACATGTGGAAAACAATTATCTTTATCACGGGCAAGATTCAGATTGGATTCCCTTTTAAGGATATAAAAAACAAAAATAATGACAACTCCAAAAAGAAGTAAAGAAATGTACTGATTTGACTGTAATCCTTTTTCTATTTACAGAATAATCAATTAGAAATAGTTTTCCGTTAATTATCCATTTAACATTTACAGTATTTAACTTTTTTAGATATAAAGAAAATTTCTTGGCACCGACTTAGCTAAGTAGGAAAGTTCAGGAATAAAGAAAGCAACCCGCGTTACTGACCAAACTACTACTACTATATAAAATGCCCCAACTAAAAAAGTCAAAAATCATGTGCATATGTTTTTCGAATAAAATAAAAGATAATGAATCTTGAAAACTTCAAATAAACCATGAAAAATTGGGGAAAATTTTCTTCTCACCAATTGCTTCAACTACATTATAACAACAACAACAACAACAAAAAACTCGGTTGTTTCCCACGAGTGGGTCTGGGGAGGGTAAGATGTACGCAGTCTTACACCTACCCCTGGAAGGGCAGAGAGGTTGTTTCCGATAGACCCTCGGCTAGAGAACGACTGAAAAAGAAAAGGTAATTGCAACAAGTAGAAATAATATCAAGATGAAATAAGATCGAATCCAAGAATGCAATGAAACTCTAGGTAGTAATAGCCATCTATGAATAAAAGATAACACACTAACACTAATGCTAGTGAACGGAGTAAGACAAAGAGAAACGCTCAACTACCTACTAACCTTCTACCCTAATCTTTGACCTCCACACCCTCCTGTGGTACATGTCCTCAGTAAGCTCCAACTGCGTCATGTCCCGCCTAATAACCTCTCCCCAAGACTTCTTAGGCCTAACTCTACCCCTCTTGCTTCCCACTGAGGCTAACTACTGACACCTTCTAACTGGGGCTTCTATATTTCTCCTCTTAACATGCCCGAACCATCTCAACCTTGCCTCCCGCATCTTATCCTCCACAGGGGCCACTCCTACCTATTCCCGAATAACTTCATTCATAATCTTATCCAGCCGGGTATGCCCACACATCCACCTCAACATCCTTATCACAGCTACTTTTAGCTTCTGGGTATGAGAGTTCTTGACCGGCCAACACTCTGCTCCATACACCATAGTCGGTCTAACTACAACCTTGTAGAACTTACCTTTAAGTCTCAGCGGCACATTCTTATCACACAAGACACTGGAAGCGAGCCTCCACTTCATCCATCCTGCTCTGATACTGTAACGGCCCGACTTGTCGTTTTGAGAATTAACATCGTGTTCAGTGATTTAAGGTCTCGAGAAGTTTCACAATATATATTATGACCTGCGGGTGTGGTCGATTTTGATTTTCGGAAGATTCGAAATTAAATTAAAAGAACAATTCTTATTTAGAAGCTTAAATAGAAAGAGTTGACTCGAGAGTTGACTTTTGAGAAAACAACCCCGGAATGAAATTTTGATGATATCAATAGTTTTGTAAGGTGTTTCGGACTTGGTCGTATGTCGAATTTGGATTTGGAAGTCCGTAGAATAATTCGACGCATTTTGGCGAAAGTTAGAAAATAGAAGATTTTTGGAAAGTACGACCGAAGGTTGAATTTTTGATAATGAGGACAGATTTCGATTCCGAAAATTGTAATAGCTCCATTACATCATTTATGACTTGTATGCAAAATTTGAAGTCATTCCGGATTAATTTGATACGTTTCGGCGCAAAATATAGAAGTTGAAAGATTTGACAACTCATTATTCGATTCAATGCGCGATTCGTAATTTCGGTGTTGTTTGATGTAATTTGAAACCAGGAGTAGGTCCGTGTTGTGTTACGAGACTTATTGGTAAATTCAGACGAGGTCCCAAGTAGCTCGGATGAGTTTCGGACGAGGTTCAGATTGAATTTGGACTTGTTGAAAATGCTGGGATTTCTGCTATTTCTGGACAGCAGCTGTTGGAATCACACCTACGGAATTTTGGGCACAGGTGAGACCACACATAAGCGAGGGAGCCATCGCAAAAGCGACATGGACAACGCTGGTGTTTGGTCGCAGAAGTGGAAGAAAATGCACACATGCGATTGTGCAGAAGCAGGAATGAATCCGCATGTGCGAGGGGGGGCAGCTGGCCAGTGCATTCGCAGAAGCGAGTTTTGGGTTGCAAAAGCAGCTCCACAGATGCGACGACTCGTCCGCAGGTCCGAAACTGGGCAGAATGTTAAGGACCAAAAATAGTCATTTCACCATTTTCGTTTTGCAGTTTTTTGGAGCTCAGATTTGGGTGATTCTAGAGGGATTTTTCACAAGCTTGGTTGGGATAAGTGTTATATATCCTAAAATAATTATATTTCATGAATCTATGGTTATATTCATCATTTAATTCGAGTTTAATGGAGGAAATTGGGATTTTTGTAAAAACTTTTTAAAAATGGAAATTTAAGATTTGGAGGTCGAGTTGTTATCGTAATTGGATAAAATTGGTATGGTTGAACTCGTATCGGAATGGATGTTCGGATTTCGTGAAAATTATATCGGATTCCGAGAGGTGAGCCTCGCGTTGACTTTGGTTGACTTTTTAGAATAAAATTTTAAGTTGACGTTTTATTATCCGAAATTATTTCCGATGAGTTTTAATGAAGTTGTACAATTAATTTGGATAGATTTGAGCGGTCCGGAGGTCAATTCAATAAAGAAGGCAATTTTGGAATATCGGCATAATTTCAAAAAGGTAAATGTCTTGCCTAACCTTGAGTGGGGCAATTACCCCTTATGCATCGAGTCTTAAGTGCCTATTGTGAAATATAAAAAGTCGTGTACGCGAGGTGGCGAGTACGTACTCGGGCTATATGTGCAAAATTTATTGAGTTAAAGTCTTGGGCATATTGTGTAGTAAATTGAATAATTATTGGCATTTATTTAATCATATGTTTTCCATGCCTCAATTCGCATTTATTGAATTTGTTTTTATATGACGATTTGATGTGAATGTTACATGTATATTTATGTGAATTCCGTGAGTTTGATGGTTTGATATTCTTGGAATTTAATTTCATTATGGATTTTCTCTCTGCAAATAATTAATTAAATGAGCTTAAGAAGAGGTGTTTATATAATTATTGAGAATTTGGATTAATGAAGGTGTTTCCCTATGCTGAGTAATTTCTATCTCTGTTGATTGTTTTTGAGGTCTTATACACATTGTGTGGAGCCTTCGGCTATTTGTTGTGAAATTAATTGATTTGTTATTGTAATGACCCGGCCGTTCGTTTCGAGAGTTATAGCCCCGATTTCCCCAATTTTACTTCTTTCTGTGTTATTCAGCTATATTATATTATATCGGGTTAGTTGGTTCGGGATCGGGGTGGTTTCAGAGTGAATTGAGACACTTAGTCTTTTAAGTAAAAACTTAAGTTGAAAAAGTCAACCGGATGTTGACCTATGTGTAAACGATCTCGGATTTGAATTCCGATGGTTCTGTTAGCTTTGTTAGGTTATTTTGGACTTAGAAGTGCGTCTGAAATGTGATTTGGAGGTCCGTGGTAGAATTAGGCTTGAATTAGCGAAATTGAAAATTTGGTGATTTCGGTCGGCAGTGAAAAATTTGATATCGGGGTCGGAATGGAATTCCGAAAGTTGGAGTAGGTTTGTAATGTCATTTGTGACGTGTGTGCAAAATTTGAGGTCATTCAGATGTGGTTTGGTTGGTTTCGGCATCGGTTGCCGAATTTGAAAATTTAGGAGTTCTTAGGCTTGAATCCGAGGGTAATTTAGTGTTTGGATGTTGTTTTGAGTGATTCGAAGGTTCGACTAAGTTTGTATGTTGATATAGGACTTGTTGGTATTTTTGATTGAGGTCCCGAGGGCCTCGAGATGATTTCGGAAGGTTAACGGGAAGTTTGAAGTTGGAAATAATGCAGCTGGTGCTGCTGTTCTGGTGTGGCCGCACCTGCGGGTTGGGAACCGCAGGTGCGAGTTTCGCAGGTGCGGAATTTAGTCGCAGGTGCGGGGTTTGGAAGCCTGGGGTTTTATCGTAGAAGCGGATGAGGGGTCGCACCTGCAAGACCGCAGGTGCGTAGAGGTGATCACAATTACGGGTTTTAGGACCTTACGTGACTTCCGCATATGCGGGCTTTTGGGCGCATAATCGGAGGCCGCAGGTGCGCTATCTGGACCGCAGATGCGGTTTTGCTGGGCAGAAAGGCATAAATTGAACCCTTCACGAATTTTTGGTCATTCTTCACAATTTCAACTCGGGTTTTGGAGCTTTTGGAGGGTTTTGAAGAGGGAATCAAGGGAATTTCATTCAGGTAAGTTACTTGAGTCTAATACTCGTATATATGGTAATGTTTTCGTTGTTTAATCATTGTAATTAGTAAAAATGAGGGGTTAGGGCTTGGAATCTTTGGAGAGTAATTTAAGGATTTGAAAGACCAAACGATGTCGGATTTTGATGAATTTGGTATGGTTAGAATCGTGAGTGAATGAGCTTTCTAGTTTTGTAAATTTTTTCAGATTTCGAGACGTGGGCCCGGGTCGGGTTTGAGCCAATTTCGGATTTTGGTCTAATTTTGAAGCTTTTCTTGTGGAATTCACTCCGTTAGCGTATATTGATGGTATTGTACTGATTGTGAATAAATTTGGAGCATTTGGAGGCGGAGTCCAGAGGCAAGAGCATTGCGGGGTAGAGATTTGACCGGTTTTGAGGTACGTAACGATTATAAATCTAGTCCTGAGGGTATGAAACCCCGGATTTTGTATCATTCTTTTATTTTGAGGTGACGCACATGCTAGGTGACGGGTATGTGAACGTACACCGTTGGGAATTTTTGACTTGGTTCGTCCTGTAGCAACTGTAAAGTTGCATATTTTGTTGAAACCATATGATACTTATATGTTTTAGAAAGAATTTTTGTAAATTGGGCTGAATGCCACGTTTGGGCCTTGCGCCAACACTGTTTGAACCCTTAGGGGCTGTTTCTTACCATCCTCTCATTGTTTTCGATTGAAAATCTATACTCAGTCATGTTTATACTTGTTTACCACATAACTCAGTTTTATGACTATATTTTGATGCATATAAATGTTTTGGGTCGAATGCCCTGTTTTACTGAAATGCCCGAGTGGCTTGAGAGGTTTATGACTGAGTGAGGCCGAGGGCATGATTTGTGAGGATGAGTGTGGATCTGGGCTGCCCGCCTGTAGCATACTTTATTATTATGGCACGTGAGTTGCCCGTGCAATACGTGAGTTCTCCGTGCATATTATAGCGCTTGGGTTGAAGGAGCCCCTCCGGAGTCTGTACACCCCCCCAGTGAGCGCAGGTACCTACTGATGCGAGTGCCGAGTGTTACTAGGAGGCATGAGTGATTGTGAGGTATGCCCGAGTGGCAAGAGTGATTGTGAGGTATTCCCGAGTGGCACGAGTGACTGTGAGGTTTGCTCGAGGGGCTATATATGAGTGATATTTTCCCCGAGGGGCTGTTTATGATTTTATCATTTTTGCTCACCTTTGTATTGAGCCTTTGTTTGAAAAACTGTTGGAAAAATATCTTGAAATGATTTTTACTGGAACCGGGTTTAAACGAGATGATTTGATACAAACACTGATTTTTAAAGCATGTTGTACTTTACTGAGAGTTCATGATATGAACGTTATATGCTTTATCGCTCGTCACTACTGCTCAGTCTTTATTTATTATTGTTACTTACTGAGTTGGCGTACTCACGTTACTCCCTGCACTTTGTGTGCAGATTCAGGTGTAGCTGGACACGGTAGCGGTTATTGAGTGTTCTGGTTGCAGATTTTTCTTGGGGATAGCAAGGTAGTTGTTTGGCGATCGCAGCCCCTACTCTTCTCCCTCTTATCTTCCTCTAGTCGTATTTAACTATTTTCCAGGCTGAGTTAGCCTTGATGTTGTTAGACAGATTGTAGTAGATGCTCATGACTAGTGATACCTCGATGTCGGGCTTTTCCTTCCGCACTTTTATTTTGATTTGAACTGCTTAAATGAAGGTTTTATGTTAAATAGTATTGAAATTATCTTTGAAATGAAAATATCGGTTGGTTTGGAAATGAGTTGACTTGCCTAGTTCCACGATAGGCACCATCACGACAGATCAGGTTTTTGGGTCGTGACACATTGGTATCAGAGCCTAGGTTACATAGGTCTCACGAGTCATGAGCGGGTTTAGTAGAGTCTTGCGGATCGGTACGGAGACGTCTGTACTTATCTTCGAGAGGCTGCAAAACCTATAGGAAACTCCACATTCTTGAATTCTTGTCGTGCGAATCTGTTGATTCTAGTAACTAAACATTTGTTGTTTCATTCTCTCACAGATGGTGAGGACTCGTACTACCGGTCAGGAGGGCCAGCCACCAGTACCACTAACCAGGGCCGCGAGAGACCCAGGCCGCGGTAAAGGCCGTGGTAGGGGCAGAGGTGCAACCCGTACAGCAGTTGGGGCAGTACCTGCAGATCCACCAGTTGTCCCAGATCAGGACCAGGTTCCAGTTGTTGATGCACCAGCTCAGGCACCACCTGTGCCTATTGTGATTCCTGGACTTCAAGAGGCCCCAGCTCAGATTCTGACAACATGTACCGTCCTTGATTAGGCGGTCTCTATTTCGACGGTCGCAACCACTTCTCAGGCCAAGTGAGGCACTCAGACTCTCGTCGCTCGCACACCCGAGCAGGTTATTCAGGGACTTCAGACATCGTAGGCACCACCAGCCCAGCCGGTTGCAATTGCTCAGGATTATGTGGTTCCTGCTATGCTTGAGGATAATCAACGTAGGTTGGATAGGTTTGGGAGACTCCAGCCACCACCTTTTGAACAGGTGTCAGAGGATACTCCATACTGCTGGTATTCTGGAGACTTGTGGGGTCTCATTCACTACCTTTCAGTTTTCTGGGGCTGCACTCAGATGGTGTGAGACTTACGAGAGGCGTAGGCCTATTGGCGCATCACCCCTTACTTGGCAGCAGTTCTCCCTGGTCTTTTTGCAAAAGTTCGTGCCTCGATCCCGTAGAGAGGAGTTGCGCAGACAGTTTGAGCGGCTTCGCCAGGGTGATATGTCTGTGACACAGTATGATATGCGATTCTCTGAGTTGGCCCGTCATGCGATCTGGTTGGTTCCCATGGACAGGGAAAGGATCATGAGGTTTATTAATGGTCTCACTTATCAGCTACAATTGCTCATCACCAGATAGAGGGTTTCGGGTGCTACTTTTGATGAGTTTGTCGACATTGCTCGGCAGATTGAGATGGTTCGCGGTCAGGAAAGGGCTGAAAGGGAGGCCAAGAGGCCTCGTGGTCAGGGTGGATTCAGTGGTGCTCCTTTTGGGGGTTAGTTCCAGCACGGTAGAGGTCGTCATTTCAGGCATGCTCAGTCAGCTCGGCCATTTCATCGGGGTGCATCATCTGCCCATGGTTCTCATAGTTCTTATCAGGGCCACTCATCAATTAGTGCCCTTCCAGTTCAGAGTTCATCCCGTGCCCCACCTGTTCAGGGCTATTCCATGCCAGGTTCTTCTACCAGTCATCCCGGTGCTAGGGATTCCCTTCCGTTTCCGCCACCAGCACCAGGGAGTTATTTTGAGTGTGGGGAGCTTGGGCATATGTAGAGGCAGTGTCCTCGTCGTCATGGAGGTCTATCTCAGCAGAGGATTCAGCCTCCGACTACAGCACCAGTTACCTCACCACCCGCCCAGTCAGCTCGGGGTGGAGGTCAATCAGCTAGGGGTCGCCCTAGAGGGGGAGGCAGATCAAGGGGTGGTCAGGCCCGTTTCTATGCTCTCCCTACTAGACTAGATGTTATTGCTTCAGATGCTGTGATTACAGGTATTGTCTCAGTTTGTCACAGATATGCCTCAGTATTATTTGACCCTGGTTCCACGTATTCATATGTTTCCTCGTATTTCGCCCATTTTCTAGATATGCCCCGTGAGTCCTTAGTTTTATCTGTGCATGTATCTACTCCTATGGGCGATAATATTATTGTAGACCGCGTATGTCGGTCATGTGTGGTGACTATTGGGGATCTGGAGACCCGAGTGGATCTATTGTTGCTCAGCATGGTTGTCTTTGATGTGATATTGGGTATGGATTGGTTATCTCCATATCATGCTATTCTAGATTGTCACGCTAAGACGGTGACATTGACCATGCCGGGAATTCCGAGGGTTGAGTGGAGCGGTTCTGTAGATTATGTACCAAGTAGGGTGATTTCATGTTTGAAAGGCTCAGCATGGTTGAGAAGGGTTGCCTATCTTATTTGGCTTTTGTGAGGGATATTAGTGCAGAGACTCCTGTCATTGATTCTGTTCCGGTGGTACGTGATTTTTCAGATGTATTTCCTGCATACTTGCTGGTCATGCCACCTGACAGGGATATTGACTTTGGTATTGATTTGGTGCCGGGCACTCAACCCATTTCTATTCCACCATATCGTATG
>AWOL01S0054599.1:37023-72043 GCA_000715115.1 Nicotiana otophora | reverse complement strand
GACCTGATCCTGCAGGCCGAGCTGTTCTATGACCCTCGATCTGATGATATTGGCCGAGCTACCTGGATCAATTAACACACGCTTAATCTTAGTTTTATTCATGAGTACGGATATTACCAGCGCGTCGTTATGGGGTTGGATGATTCCCTCTGTATCTTCATCACTGAAGGATAAAGTCCCTGCGGGTGCATGATCTTGGGTTCGAGATCGCTTCATAATCGACGTTTTAACGTGTTTAAGCATCGGTCCCTGGGGGGCATCGACGCCGCCGGCGATTATGTGAATGACGTGTTGCGGTTCTTCTGGCTCGTTTCGCTTACCGAATTCCTTGTCTCTAAAATGGTTCTTCGCCCTATCGCTCAGAAATTTCCGAAGGTGCCCTTTATTAAATAAGCGGGCTACTTCCTCTCTTAGTTGCCTCCAATCTTTTGTTTTGTGACCATGGGTGCCATGATATTCGCACATTTGATTGGGATTCCTTTGGGCAGGATCGGTTTGCATGGGTCGAGACCATCTGGTGTCTTTGATGCGTCTGATGGCCGCTACGATGGCAGATGTACCAATGTTGAAATTATACTCCGATAGTCGAGGGATTTCTATAGGATCCGTATATTTATCAAATCCGCTCTTACTCATAAGTCCCCGAGAATTTTGCCCCCGATAAATCCTTCGGTTGTTCCGAACCGTGTCACGTGCTGAACTGTTGTTCATCCGATCTTTGTCGTACGATTGGTATCGATCTCTGTTCGACCTTTGCTCTCTGTTGGCTTCCCTTTGATTTTTAGTGGTTGTGTGGTCTTGTCGTACGGGCCCATATGGAACTCCCAATTGATCATCTTCGACCCTGATTTTTTATTGGTACCGGTTGTGTACATCTGCCCAAGTTATTGCAGGGTACTCGATCAAATTTTGTTTCAGCCGATGTGACACTATCGAGCTTAGCCCGTTCAATCCTTGGGTGAAAGCTTGTACGGCCCAATCGTCTGTGACCGGTGGCAAGTCCATATGCTCTATTTGAAATCGGGATACGAATCCCTCAGCATCTCGTTACCCATATACTTTACTTTGAAGAGGTCTGATTTTCTTGTTGCAACCTTTATGGCACCAGCATGTGCTTTTACGAATGAGTCCGCTAACATGGCGAAAGAATCAATGGAATTCGGCGGTAAGTTGTGATACCAGATCATCGCTCCTTTTGCGAGTGTCTCTCCGAACTTTTTCAACAACACGAATTCGATTTCATCATCCTCCAAATCGTTGCCTTTGATGGCGCATGTGTAGGAGGTGACGTGTTTGTTAGGATCGGTCGTACCGTTATATTTGGGAATTTCGGGCATACGGAATTTTTTGGGGATTGGTTTTGGGGCCGCGCTCGAGGGAAAAGGCTTTTGTATGAATATTTTCGAATCGAGCCCTTTTATCATTGGCGGAGCCCCCGGAATTTGATCGACCCTAGCGTTATACGTTTTCATGTTTTTGTCATTGGCTTCGACTCGCTTCGTGAGTTCCTCGAGCAATTTAGCAATTTCAGGAGCAATCCCTGATTCCCGCTCGTTTGATTGCACTACGGCGGGTTCCGTTCTGGGTGTGACTTCTCGAAGAAGTGGATTGGAGTTCAGCCCGCTTTGCGTATGGGTTCGGCTCTACAACTGAGCTATTGCTGCTTGTTGGGCTTACAACATTTCGAAAATCATATGCAGGATGACCCCGATTTCCCCCGTGCTGTAGGTGTCTCGGGCTATAGATCGAGCACCGCCCTGAACGCTCCTCTCTGGTTCAGAACGCTGATTCGCTTCTAGAGCTATTTGTAAATTGATATCCAGTGGTACTTCGGCTCGAATTTCGGGTTCTTTTATTCGAGCCTCGTTACCGTTGTTAGGTAGTCTTCTGGCCCCAGGCACCAAGTTGTTGGTTTCATCTTGAAGGCCGGCTTCGAGGTCGATAGGTAGAGTCATGGCTGATTCAAAGTTGTAAGCTGGAGTGTACTCTAGATTTATATCAGACAATCACCGTTACCCTTAGCCCCACGGTGGGCACCAAACTATTTACCCGAAAAATCGGATAACGTTAAATTTAGATATGGTTCTAAGGGTATGCAAATTTCTTTGATATAAAATGATAATACAGGTATTTTTGCTGTGAAAATGGAAAATGATGGAAGGGAAGACTGAAAAATATTAGAAGAACAAGCACAATGAAATCTTGATCTGCCCTCCCTATTGCAGTCTATCTCCTCTTTTATAGTAGAGGGTCACTACTTTATTTGTAACAACATAAAATAATATATATAGTGGAGAACCCATGATGGTTTGTCTCTCCCTCGATTCTCGCCAAGATTCTCTCCCTTGGTGTGGTTGTAACGGCTCTTGTCTTGCGAGCTCGGCACTGACTCGAGCTTGGTGTTAGATCGAATCCCCGGTCTTAGTTCGAGCTCGGTTCTGCCTTGGAGCATCGATATTCGAGGCCTGTATCGGTCGTCGTTACCCCGTAGTCCGATTCGGACACGGGTTCGATAATGATATCGAGTTTTGCGGTTGATTGGTCTTATGACTCGAAACTCGACGTCTCTACTTCGGAATTCGTCCGAGCTCGCCATGCGGATACCCTTCGATTGAAACGTTATTGTCTCGAACGGTCTTTATAACTGAGAATCGGTTTTGACCGTACACAAGTACCTTGCTCGCTTTAAAGTTGTTCGCTTAGGAAATACAATCCCTATTTTACGTTTCCTTCACGCTTCATTTTATCTTTCTATCAATAGTCAATTATAATTAGAAACTCTACGGTGTGACTTTGGCGTAGCATACTGGCACCAAGTTGGAAAAAAAGGAGGAGGATTATTGTAGTTGGTTGATGTCCAGCATAATATGGAGTGATGCTATTATGCCATAGTCCGTGGCCGATGCAGAATTTGCACTAAAGGGGTTAAAAATAATAAGTAAAAAATTAAAAAAACATTGGAGCCAATGGGAATTGAACTAGTGATTCCACAAAGTTTTTGAACCCCCTTGATTACTAAACTATGCTTTTGGACTATGTCAAGGGAATTCAAAACATAATATATAGATGTAAAAAACATATGTTGCCTTATATATACAGTGTAGTTTTTCGGCGAAGGGGGTTCGGGTGAATACCGTTCCGCCCCTAATCCGCCCCTGGCCATAGTATGCAGATTGATTTATCAATAGTCAGTTAAACCATATATTCTTTGATTCTGATCATAGAGATTAGAGAGCTGAACATCTAGAGGAAAATTTTAAACTAATAAAGGAAGAAAAATATCCTTCTGCTAATAGATTACAAGGAGTAGGGAAGGCTCAAATTGGAAGCAATGATGGCCACTGATATTCAAACTTGCGCGCTGCAGTTAAAATTGTGACCTCTTGATTGCCATCCATTCCAATTAGTGATTAATATAGGAAAGATTCTTTTTTTATTCCTATTGTACTGCAGGAAAAAATTGATTGCAACCGAACAAGCACCATGCCAATGTTTTCTCTCTAACTTATTAATAGAGTACCACAGATCTCCCTTTTACTATGGATTTTATATTGTGACACAAACTAACATGTAGGAATATTAAGAAGATTTGCAAAGAGATGACAGTTTATACTTGGCGGTACAAGAATGGAAACAGAAACACCAATCATACACCAAATTTGGAATTAATGATCCACGACTACGGATTTCTCTTTGTCTCTCGCAATTTATTGTAGGACTTCTTGCAGATTTTTCGAAAAATTACCGAGTGAGCATCAAGTCTTTTGTAGCCATTTGATGAGGTAGACATAAAACGTCCCCATTAGCCGGCACAACATAATGCGTTTTGGCATCAAAAAGTTTAGCAGGAAGATATCGACTTCAGGGTGTTGATTGAAGAAGAAAGTGGCAAAATCCATCCATCTTTTTTAACTTTATCATTATTTAATTATTTGTCCTTTTTGATTTTTAAAATCTTATTTCTACAAATGTTAAGTTAGATGTTACACATGAAAATGACACTTGAAATATTTAAAGCGTGTATGTGCTTGGCTTAGGATTAAAAATTCATAGTAAACTTAATGTCTAATATTATTTCGAAGAACTAGAAATGCAGGCAAGGTTAATGAAAATTACAAACAACTTCTTTATTTTGCGCATGTTTTGATGGCACTAAAGTTTTCTCAATCCAGATGGACTTGCAGTGATATGTGTTTCAGGGAACAAATAGTTTTCTCTGACTGTATACGAATGAAACCGGGCTCATCTATTGCATGACGGATCGGAACCGAAACGTGATGGATTGAAGATCGACCCCAGGTTCCATCGAACCAAAGAACGAAGTTAGAACATACGTCTCCAAGATCTTCGAGCCCGTGACTCCGGAATCGATCCCGATTCCGAACAAGCTCGAGGAAACATTATCGGACCCAATAACGGAAGGCTGAAGTATCCGCAACTGGTCAGACATCACGGCGAAAATCTCGTTACGTATCAACAAGAGACCTACTAATTAGCAAATCACAAGATTTCTTACCTTTTATAGACAATTCTAGGGTAGACCAAATCCCAGGAGCACCTCCGATATTAAAGGGCCTGGATTCTAGGAAGTTCATACAAAATCCCTATCCTCCGAGTGCGTCTCCAACGCCGATCCCCAAACAATTCGGCAGGCTTGAGATTCCTAAGTACAACGGAACGACTAACCCAAATGAGCACGTCACTTCATACACATGCGCCATCAAAGGAAACAACTTGGAGGATGATGAGATCGAGTCCGTCTTACTGAAGAAATTCGGTATTGGTATAGGTATCAACCATATAATGGAGATCGAATAAGAAGCGAGTCCGGGCGAAACCCCATGGGAAACGAAAGGCGGAACGACCAAGGTCAGAGAAGCCGGGGACTTCTGACCAAAAATGGCCTCGACAGGTCTAAAGACGCACCAAGGCTATCGGAATACAACTTTAATGTCGATTCAGCCTCCATTGTATCGGCTATCGGGCGAATCAAAGATACCAAATAGCCTCGACCCCTATAGTAGGATCTAACCCAAAGGGATCCTAACCAGATGTGCAAATATCACGACAATCATGATCACAGAATGGAGGATTGTCGACAGCTGAGAGAGGACGTAGCTCGTCTATTCAACAATGGGCACCTTCGTGAGTTCTTGAGCGATTGAGCTAAGAATTATTTCAGGAATCGGGATTCTAACAAACAGGCAGGACAAGAATAACCTCAACACGTCATTAACATGATCATCAGAGGAGTTGATATCCCATATGGGCCGATGTTGAAACGCACCAAAGTATCCATCACTAGGGAGAAACGAATTCGGAATACATACTGGAAGGAACTTTATCTTTCAATAATGATGATACGGAAGGTATCGTACAACCCCACAATGATGCACTGGTAATATCTGTACTCGTAAATAATATTCGGGTTAAACGTGTGTTAATTGATCTAGGTAGCTCGGCCAACATCATTCGATCGAGGGTCGTAGAACAACTCGATTTGCAAGACCAAGTCGTGCCTGCAGTTCGAGTTCTAAACGGATTCAACATGGCTTGCAAGACCACTAAAGGCGAAATAACATTACCAATAAACATCGCCAGGGCCATCCATGAGACCAAATTTTATGTGATCGAAAGAGACATGAGATATAATGCTCTATTGGGAAGACCATAGATCTACAACATGAGGGCGGTGCCTTCGATGCTGCACCAAGCATTGAAATTCCCAACACCTGATGGAGTTAAAACAGTCTATGGGGAACAACCGACTGCAAAAGAAATGTTCGCGGTTGAAAAGGTGACACCAGCATCTACAGTTTCAACATCGAAGGGCCCAAACCAGGTGGTCAAAAATGGGGCAAAATAGCAATCACTGATACCATCTTTGGCAGATTTGGACAAACAAGGGGAAGTCGAGGATGATGATTATGGGATTCCCAGATCTTTTATAGACCCCGATGATTTCGACGCCACTAAATCAATGGTCAAGGAACTGGAACAAGTCATATTACGAGAAAACTTGCCCGATTGAAAGGTATACCTGGGCACGGGGCTAAGCTCCGAGCTCAGGTAAAAGCTCATTCAATTTCTTATAACTAACGAAGACTGTTTCACTTGGTCCCACCTCGATATGACAGGCATCCCACCGGAGATAACCACTCACAAGCTGAGCTTGGACCTGAAGTTTCATCCGGTTAAACAAAAGAGGAGACCCCAGTCAGAGATCAAGCATGCTTTCATCAAGGATGAGGTATCTAAACTTCTTAAAATAGGGTATATTCGGGAGGTCAAATACCCGGATTGGTTAGCAAACGTAGTGGTAGTCCCTAAAAAAGGGAATAAATTAAGAATGTGTGTAGACTATAAAGATTTGAATAAAGCATGCCCCAAAGACTCTTTGCCTTTGCCCAATATCGATCATATGATCGATGCCACAGTCGGCCACAAGACCCTCAGTTTTCTCGACGCCTATTCCGTGTACAACCAAATACGGAGGGACCCGGGTGATCAGGAAAAAAACTTCTTTCATCACTAAGTATGGCACGTACTGTTATAACGTAATGCCATTTGGATTAAAAAATGCAGGTGCCACATACTAATGCTTAGTAAATCGGATGTTTGAGAAACAAATAGGAAAATCAATGGAGGCTTACATTGATGACTTGTTAGTTAAGTCCCTGCAAGCAGAGGACCATTTAAGATATTTGCAGGAAACATTCAGTATACTGAAGCAATACAACATGAAGCTAAACCCAGAATAATATGCGTTTGGAGTAGGGTAGGGTAAGTTCCTGAGATTTATGGTATCCAATCGGGGAATCGAGATCAATCCTGATAAGATCAATGCCATCGAAGATATCATGGTCGTGGACAACGTAAAGGCCGTGCAAAGGTTAACCGGGCGAATAGCGCCCTAGGGTGATTTATTTCGAGGTCATCCGACAAAAGTCACCGATTCTTCGCACTGTTGAAGAAGAAGAACGACTTTTCGTAGACCTCGGAATGATAACAAGCTTTGGAGGAACTCAAAAGGTATTTATCGAGCCCGCCCCTACTTCACACACTGAAGAAGGACGAACAATTGTACTTGTACTTGGAGGTCTTAGAGATAGCGGTAAGTGGAGTCCTAGTTCGGGAAGAGCAAGGTACGCAATTTCCAATTTACTATGTTAGTAGAACCTTAGGTGAGGCCCAAACAAGGTACCCTCACCTGGAAAAACTAGTGCTCGCTTTGTTAAGCGCCTCTAGGAAGCTAAAACCGTACTTCCAATGTCATCCCATATGTGTCGTAACTACTTACCCATTGAGGAACGTTATGCATAAGCTCGAACTCTCGGGCCGACAGGCCAAATGGGCCATAGAAATAAGTGAATATGATATTGAGTATCGACCTCGGACTGCGATTAAGTCTCAAATTTTGGCAGACTTTGTGGCCGACTTTACACCGGCCCTAATACCCTAGGTCGAAAGAGATTTGTTGATTAACTCAGGAACTTCCTCGAGAATCTGGACCCTCTTCACGGATGGCGCCTCAAACGCAAAAGGGTCCGGACTTGGCATCCTATTAAAACTACCAACAGGTAATATAATTAGACAATCTATTAAGATTGTGAAATTGACTAACAACAAGGTCGAATATGAGGCCATGATTACAGGCCTTGAACTAGCCAAGAGCTTGGTGGAAGCAGTGATCGATGCTAAGTGAAACTCCCTCCTTGTGGTAAACCAAGTCAATTGAACATTTGAGGTGAGAGAGGAACGAATGCAAAGATAATTGGACAAATTACAAGTGACATAACATCGGTTCAAAGAATGGACTTTGCAACACATACCTTGGGATCAAAACAGCGATGTCGATGCCCTCGCTAACTTGGGGTCATCGGTCGAAGACGACGAGTTCAACTCGAGAGAGGTCATATAACTTATGAGATCAGTAGTGGAAGAAAGCCATGCCGAGATCAACTCGACGAGCCTTACTTGGGACTGGAGGATTAAGTACATAGAATATCTCAGATCCAGTAAACTGTCCTGGGATCCAAAAGCGTCGAGGGACTTGCGTACAAAGGCGGACCGATTTAGCATATCCAAAGACGGAACCTTATTCAGAAGAACATTTAATGGCCCACTTGCAATATGAAGGTACCTGTGGAAATCATTCGGGCACCGAATCGCTGGTTCGAAAAATAATTAGAGTCGGTTATTATTTGATCGACATGGAAAAAGACGCAAAGGAGTTCGTTCGAAAATGTGATGAATGCCAAAGACACGCTCCGATGATCCATCAACCCGGGGAGTTGCTCCACTCGGTTTTATTACCATGGTCGTTCATAAAGTGGGGAATTGACATTGTTGTCCCTGTTCCATGGGCACCCGGTAAGGCTCAATTTATATTATTTATGACTAACTATTTTTCTAAGTTGGTTGAAGTACATGCATATGAGAAGGTCAGGGAGAAGGAAGGCATTGACTTCATTTGGGACCACATCATATGTCGGTACGGAATGCCATCAGAAATCGTATGTGACAACGGGAAACAATTTATCGGCAACAAAGTGACCAAGTTTCTCGAGAATCATAATATCAAATGGATCCTGTCAACACCGTATCACCCTAGTGGGAACAGACAAGCCGAATCGACCAAAACAACATACTCCAAAACCTCTAAAAGAGGTTAACCGACGCCAAAGGAAAGTGGAAGGAAATCCTACCCGAAGTCCTATGGGCATATCGTACGACCTCAAAGTCCAGTACCGGGGCCACCCCATTCTCATTGGTCTACGGCGTCGAAACTCTAATACCGGTCGAAGTCGGAGAGCCAGGTATCAGATCCCGATATGCAACAAAGGAATCAGACGAGGCATTGAATACAAGCTTGGAACTATTGGATGAAAGGCATGACGCCGCCATTGTCCGGTTGGCCGCCCAAAAGCAACGGATCGAGAGACATTACAACAGAAGGGTCAACCTTCGATACTTCAACAACGGGGACTTAGTGCTAAGAAAGGTCACACTGAAAACCCAAAACCCGAGTGAGGGAAAGTTGGGACCGAACTGGGAAGGACCATATCATATCGTCAAAATCACCAGAAAAGGATCCTACAAGCTCGGAATGATGAACGGTAAACAAATACCAAGAAATTGGAATATAAGTCACCTAAAATGATATTAGTGCTAAGGTACGACCCCATTCATTTTCTTTTATTTATATTTAGGGCTAACACTTGCAGGTGATCGAGAAGGAGCAGTACAAAGTTTTAGGTCTGAAAGCACGCGTTGCACTCTTTTTCCTTTGAACCGGTTTTGTCCCAAATGGGTTTTCCGGCAAGGTTTTTAACGAGGCAACAGTGGATTATGCTAACTTAGAATCAAAGACCGATCACGAATCGGTGTCAAAGATCACATTAACAGTATCCAAAGCTTCTCTCTATGATCAACTTCGAATACTGGAGGGCATTACCCTCGGATATCGACTTTAGCAAGGAAATTACTTCGTGATGGAAGGGTCTCGATAGGTAGGATTTATTTTAAGGGCCAAACGGTCAAACGAACCGTGCCCGCATAGATTGCTCGAGCCCTAGCATAAAGCATGTACGCATGCATGACTGTTTTACACAAGGATAAAGAGAAGTTTCTTCCTTGCAATCATCTTGTCTTTTAAAAGTTTCTTATTTACATTTCTTAAGGAATTCCCTGCTTTCGATCCCCTAAAGGTAACGAGCCCAAGGGCCACTTTAACCTAAGATCGAACAATCACTCTCTCACTCGGGGATTGCCGTCCGAAAACAAACTTGAATGGTCCACGCTATTAGACCTCAGGGGCATAAGACCTATTAGGAAACCCCCGAATTTTAAAGCCGACGGCCATCCCCACTCGGAGACTGCTATCTTAGGCAAGCCCGGATAATTCGGGAAAGCAAGCCCACTGGGCGACACCCGAACTAAAAGGCTATGGCCGTATTAACATGGCTCGGAGACGTCCGAGACCCGTAGCAAAAACAAGGCCTTCGAAAAGAAAATTGTCATAACCGGTTCTAAAGGCTACCCTCGGCGAACTATAATTTCAACTACTTACTTTGGGAGGAAATTTCCGGTAATACCAAAAACCCAAAATACCTTAAAACAGAATACTATAAAGGCAAGGTTTGTTTAAATCTTCGAACATAACCTAATTATTTCTTGTTAAGGCATTTCGATCTTTGTGAATATAAATAATAAAGCAAAGGGAAAAATTTGAAAGCCGTGAAAGGGAAAGAAATCCTTATATATTTAAACAATATTCTTTTTACAAGGGCCAAACAACCCGATGAAAATTTTTATAAAGGCTGAACGACCTCAACAAAAATGCAAAAAACAAAAACATCTAAACGCCTAAGTGGCCTGGTCCTCAGTAGGGGCAGCGTCTTCACCCTCGGGATCTTCCCTGCCTTCGTACAAGCTTAAACCCTCAGAGTCATTATCATCCTCGAGATAAACCAACCTTTTAGCCTCAGCTTCGAGCTCCTTGGCATTCTCGATCTCAGCTGATAGGTCGAAACTCCGAGCATGGATTTCCTCGAGGGCCTCCTTTAGAGATTGTCATTTAGCATGCTCGGTGATGTCTTTTTCTCGAACCTGAGCAGCCTCGGCATCGGCCTTATAAACGGCCACCATCTTAACGACATTGGCCTTAAATACTTTGGCCTCCGACTTGGCCGCTTCGAGCTCCGTGGACATATTTTCTCGATCAGAGATAGCTGAATTCAACTAGGACTAGAGCTCCTCGATCTTCGTAGCCTTCACCAAGGACTTCTCCTTTATACCTCGGAGCTGGACTTCAGCAGAAGCCAGCTGGCCTCGGGCGGTCTCCTTTTCTGAGGCAAGGCGGGCCATTCTCTTTTTCCATTCTTCCGCCTCAGCCTTTACCGCATCTACCTCTTCCCGAAGCTGTCCGATCTTATCGATCTTCTGGTGGACCTACGGGTTCGAACCGTTAGTCACCGTGACGATTCGCCGTCACTAACTTCAAAAATTCTTCTTACCTGCTCAGCCAGGTCAGAATGCTCTTTCCGAGCCACGTATAAATCAGCCCGGAGGCCCTTAGCCTCCCCTTCTCTTTGCTCACTAAGATGTTTGTAAGCATCTCTTTTCTCAGTGAGCCCTCGGATCTCGGCCTCATACTGGTTCGGTTCTTCCTGGTATCAGAGGAACGTTTCATGGTGGAGTACCGAAGCCTACAAATATAGAATGAGGAGTTACGATCATCTACAAAATAATCTAAGTACACACTAGAAATTATTAGGAGGTATCTGAGGTTACCCTATTTAATGCATGTTGGGCTTCGTTGAATAAACAAGGCACTTCCACCTCGTTCATCTTAGCCTGATCCTCCTCGGTCACCAAGCACCGAAGGTAACTGGCCACCCCAATGGGGGCAGAAAGAACCCGGGCATTCTCCGGAATGGACATAATGATTAACCTCTTCCGGTCAGGATTCAAACTCGGGGCTGGGAACTGGTTGACTAGTTTTAGGCTCGAGGCAATTCCACTTGTCCCCGAGGATGGACTCTTCTTCGGCATCGGTATATCACCCAACCCGATGATGTCCTCCGTAGCGGTAGAGTCTACTCCATCAAAGAAGTTTTGAAAGGAGTCTACCAACCCTTGTGGCTCTTTGCTGGGTCGGTCTTTCAACGCATGAGCATCGGCGATCATAAACTCAGTAAATAATGGCGAACCGAAGAGGTCTATCACTCCGGGTACGCCCTTCGGAGCACTACCCGCTGTCCGGGAAGAATCGGCTACGATCTCATTATCGGCCTCCCTATATCGAGGCAAAGCAGCCTCGCCTCCTTCTGGGTCTGAAGCTTAGGCTAAAGCTCCCTGATTGACCTCCCCGAGCCGAGGTAATTCAGTTTCTGCTCTCACCGGTTCGGCAGCCCCTCGTACCTCAACCCCTGACTGTACACGGGGCACCAGTTCAAAGTTCTTTTCCTCTTCTTATGACTCATCCCTGAGCCGGTGGAGTGAGTCCGAAGAGGGCTCTCGAGCATTGGTGCTACCCTTAGGTTTACGCACCAGACTTCTTTTTGTTTTCTTATTTTCCGAGCACGGAGAACTCGGGGCCCTCTTCCTTTTCTTCTTATCACCCTGCCTCAGAGCAGGGGACTCGAGAGGCACATCCTCATCACCAGATGGAGGCCTCATAGAAACATCCTTGGGAAGACCTGCAAAAAGAAAACGGAACTAATAAGAACTCAACGGCACGAGGAAAAACTCAAATATTATTAAATTGGAAAAGGAAACTTACCATGGGAACGGGCCTCCCACCGGCCCTTCGACAGTTCGCGCCACGCATGCTCGAAATAGGGTTTTTGTGACACGAGGTCCTCGACCCACTCCTTGAGTCGAGGAACTGTATTTAGCATTCGAGCAGCATCGGCACCACAAAACGTCTATAAGAAGGGAGGAAAAAGAAAAAAAACATTAAACGAAATCTTTAAGGCAAAGTTATACTTATGTTTCATGTTCCATTTCTCGAAAAATGGCATGTCCTCGGTTGGGATTGAATCTGAGGTCTTTACCCGGACGAATTGGCCCAACCAGCCTCGGTTCCGATCCTCGTCTATACTCGAGAATGGGGCCTTACTGGCTCAGTGGGCAAGATTTATTAATACCCCTCGATAGAGTAGGGGACTGTACAGGCGCATGAGATGATCGAGGGTGAAGGGACACCCCTCGATTTTGTTTACGAAGAAGTGGATGAGAATTACTATCCTCTAGAAGGGTCACCTCGTACCTCTTAAAGAAGGCGATGATGACCGTGTCCAAGGGGCCCAACGTGAAGGGATAAGTGTAAACATTTAAAAAAAACCTCCATGTGGGTAGTAATCTCTTCCTGAGGCGTGGGCACCACCACGTGTTTATCAACCCAGTTGCAATCCTCTTTGACTTTGAAGAGGAGACCGTCGGTGATCGAGCATATATATCTCGAGACCGGCTCGCATCGACCCGGTACCGAGGAAGTCTTTTCAACCTTGAAATCAGCACCGGTCGATCATCCATCAGGAAGAGGCGGTTTCTTTTTATGGAACTGTCTTAGAAGTTTTCGCCATTTTTTCTTAATAGAGATGAAGAAGAGAAAATTAAAAGGTTACACTAATGTTTTTGAACGAAGACAAGCAAAGATGCTTGCAATAACCTCAAGAAATCTGGTACAAGTGTTAGAGAATGCAAAGATTTTTTAAAGAACAAGAGTAGAAGAGGTTTAAACGTAAAATTTGAATGGATGAAGGATGGAGTACATATAGTATTCAAACGACGGTTCAAAGTCTTTAGAGGCCGAACAACGACCGACAAACATTTAATGCTATTAAGATATGATTGACGAGACGTTTCGTCTATTTTTTTCATTTCTGAAGTGAAGTATCGAGATCAGGATCAAGGGATCATATCGTTTCTCGTTGTTTACACTCCGAAAAATGAGGGGACTATTTGTATACGGCTGAAACCGGACTCATCTATTGCATGACGGATCGGAACCAAAACGTGATGGATTGAAGATCGACCCCAGATTCCATCGAACCAAAGAACGAAGTCTGAACATACGTCTCCAAGATCTTCGAGCCTGTGACTCCGGAATCGATCCCGATTCCGAACAAAGCTCGAGGAAACATTATCGGACCCAATAACGGAAGGCCGAAGTATCCGCAACCGGTCAGATATCACGGCGAAAATCTCGGCATGTCAACAAGAGATCGACTAATTAGCAAATCACGAGATTTCTTACCTTTTATAGAATTGTACCTAAAGCAGGACTCACCTACTATATAAAGGGGGTCTGATTCTTTGTAATAGGCATGGTAACACACATCCTAAAAGCATTATAATATTATTTTCTTTCTACAAGTTACTGTTTTTCTATATTTGACACTATTTGGATCATATTCAGTTCGAGTGAGGTCTATTTCTCAAGGCTATAACTGTTCAAATCACACGGTTTGAATTTACTTTATTATTGTTTGCTTTACTTATAGTTTAATCTAACGCTTTGTGACAAATGAATTTACGTATCTTTAAAATCACTTATAAATTCAATTGCTATCCTATTTTGAGGGTAAACACTGACGGAAATAACTAGTTAAGCTATGAATAGGAAATAGGAAAAAGGAAAATGGAAACAAAGCTGGCCAATGTGGAGCATTTTCCTGTATCCCAAGAGCTTGCGAAGACTAGAAAAGTAACTTTAATAAATTTCTTCAAAAATAAAACAAGTTTTCCATTTAGTTGGCAAACATTTTGGTAATGAGAGACACTATGTGGGACGTCTTATGAGAAAGGAAAAGAAAGGAAGGATGTTTGGTGAGTATCTTCAAAACTATTAAAGTATTAATACATAAGATGTGACAACACGAGGCATATAACAACCATTCTCACGTGAGTTCTAATATGATTTTTCAATCTGTGTAATTTTTTCCTGATTCAATTGATAATTATGTTACTTCTTTGTATCTCTTAATATTCTATTTATTTTTAGGTTTTTTTAAACTACTGTTGTAATAACATTTTGTTGTATTCATGTAGCATGTACGGTAGTTTCTATGCTAATTATACATTAACAAGAGTCTCTGTTCAAAGTCTTAAATTAAATAAAGTCTACGCTAATTATCATCCGATTCTTTTTAAAAGAATACCTCTAGCAAATAGTCTATTTATTATTGGACAACTACATAGAAATATGAGTATTGGCCTATTTGCTATGGAGCCAATTTCAAATCTTTACCATAACTTTGAAGGAATGACCTAAATCTATTGATCCATGCACCGTTAAAAGATGTCTGCGTTCAACATTTTGAGAAGTTAAATATTTTTTATGTGTGTGATGCTGCTTAGTATTTTTGATTTATTAGATATTAATTATTTATTTATTTTTCACAGCATTAGAATTTTCACAATTTTTAAGTGTCCAATCTTGCTAATTTGGGTAAGTTTCGTGTGGAGAAAAATATTTGATGAAGATTTTTGCGAGAAATATTTTACTTAAAATTTTATTTTAATAATATAACTATTATTTTATACAACTGTATATTGCCTGACTTAACATACACGTGCAACGCACGTGAAGAGGGACTAGCTATACTAAAAGTGGGAAGCTCTTACCTCCAAAGTTGGATTACCATTTTACCCTTACATTAAATTAAAATCTAATTAATTAAATATGACTACTAAGTCTAAAGTTGAAATATGAAAATGCCCATCAAATTTACTAAAATTTAAATTTACATTTCAATATATAATAAATTGTATAGTACATATATAAAATTTACAATGTGAACAGATTGTTTTGATTTGAAAAATTGACAAATATATTTCTAAAGTTAATGACATTTATTGTAATCTATTAAATTTAGAATAACTTTCATCTTCCATGATTAATGTCAGTCTTTAAAATGTACATTGAAGAATTAACTCTTTCACGTTCTAACAATAACTACAAATTTATGAATATCAGCTTTTCCACTCCTCCATTTACTTATTTATCAGTTTTTCTAACATACCATCTACAATCTGGCTTCGACTATGGACCAATCGATTCCTATATATATATATATATATAATTTAAAAAATTAATGTTTTAATTTTTTTAGTTACTCTCAAAAGGTTAACAATTTGAAAAGTTATAGAGCAGATTCATATGCACGCATAAATTTATAATTTCTAATTCAATGCATTTATTTCCTTAGTTAATCTCATAAGATAGATAAGTAATTTGAAAAGTTATATTTAATCTACGATAATAGACCAGGTTCATATGCAAAAATAAAATGTGTAGTATTTGAACAGTCATTCCTATGGCTATTTAGGACCTAACGCCGATAATGAAATGAAGCCATGGAGATTTGTTAGGAGTTAGCTCGCAAAAGTTGAGTTACCTTGACCCATCTATTTCACTTTATGTTTACCTTAAAAATCAAATAATAATTGAATTTATATGCGGTTTTAAAGATACATGATATAACTTGATATAAACTAAGGAAATAGATTAAAATTGAAATTGAAGATAAAAGAATTAATGAAAATCACACGAATCGAACAGCCTTGCCAAACTGTTTACCAAAACGAACAGCCTTAGCCCTCGAGTTCGATCACCCTTGATCCAAGAGATGCCTCAACTGATGTATGAACAGAATAACAAAATGATAAAAGCTAGAAAATGACAGTATATTGCTTTATGTTGCGTAATGTATCCTCCTTGCAAATGATCAGACCCCCTTTATATAGTAGGGGAGTCCTACTCTTGATACAATTCTATCCAAGGTAAGAAATCTCATGATTTGCTAATCAATCGGCCTATCCTTGATACGTGCCGAGATTTTCACCGTGATCTACAACCGATCACGGATATTTCGTCCTTCTGTTATTCGGCTTGGCCAATTTCCCTCGATCTCGTCTGATCTCGATTTTGTTCGATGACATGGTCTCGAGTTTAACGATATAGCTTCGCACCTCGGTTCGATATAATTCGAGGTTGAACTTTAACCTACCATATTTCAGTCTCGATTAGTCACACAAGAGGCGAACCCGTTTTTGACCGTATACACTTTATATGTTATTTTTCCTCTTTTTTATAGTGTTGATTCTCATATTAATGTCTCAATAACGTTATTTTATGTGTTATATATATTTTTGTGCAGTGAATACCGTATATCCACCTTCCTAATAAGGGGCTGAAGTGTTGTATAGATCGATAGCTTCATGGTATTTCTATGAACACTGACTTTGTTTGTCTGATTATTTACCTCGATAAAAGATCAAAATATTTGTTGACAAAATTACTTAAATTTTTTTATATTTATTTTGTTGATAAAATCATCTCTGTAACAAGATCCAAGCTCTTAATAGCATGGAAAGTAAGATCATGATATTTAAAAGTCACACTTATTGGCTACATGTTAACCCCTTCAGTTGTTGTTCAATTAACTGAACTATATGTATATGTAATATAAGTATTGAGCAAGATCTAAATAGGTTAATGTTCTTAAATTGGTACTCCATTACCTCACTCTTCACATATCTCATACATGCACGTTTTAAGACATTAGAACACGAAAATTCTTAAATACTTCTATGACTTATTAAGAATGCAAGTATTTGATTTCTTGTTGGAATAGGAGTAATGTGGCTATTAGTGTTCTTGAATAGTAAGTTTTTAATATTCCCAAGTCCCGAAGAAACATGAATAGTTTGACTGAGTGTGCAGTTGAGGACTACATCATGTATATTAATTTCATTGAGTTTTTGGTGCATACTTAACAAAGAATCTGATGATCCGATGAAGTGCATAAGCTTGTTATCTCCATGAGTGATTATTTATTATCCTGTTGAATATTTCTTTCGTTATATATAGCAGATATACGAAGAGTATATGTTGTTTATTTATTGGCTTTCAAGGCAAGCAAGAAGCCAAGGATCATATTATATGGTTTTTATAATGTGTAGTTACATATTATTCTTTAGTTCTTACTTTATTGCTCAAAAACATGTTTTAATAATCTTATATGGTGTTTTTTGAAAAAGGTTGTACTAAATGACTCGTGGTTTTCTTAAAATTTTGTATTAAATGACTCATGGATTTTTAAATATTTTGTACTAAATAATTTGAGATCAAAGGCGGATCCAAGATTTAAATTCTATTGGTTCAAGCTTTAAGATTTTAGCATTCAATCCATTCACTTGTGGGATTATACTAGATTTTTGTTGTTGTTTGTTTGTTTGTTTTATTGAACCTGTTATGTTTTAAAAGTTATAGATTCAAATTACTATTTATTACAATTTTAGTAAATTTTCACACATAAATTATACTCAACGTCTTACGTGAGTCCTATACCATAACACTGGATCTGTCCCTTCACGGGATACACGTGAAAATACTCAAAATGCCATCCCAGAACTAGGCAGTACAGAGTCAAGAGCTCTAACTGAATACATAAGAATCTCTCAAGTAAAATACTGTTCGGATATAAAAATGATAGTATAAATATAAGGATAGGAATCCAAGGGAATATGATGGTCAATGCAACTCTACCTTGAATTCCCGCAGTCAATATAATCTCTCACTGCCTAGGTTCGCTGCCTCCAACATTGTGGATCTGCACAAAAATCTGCAAAAGTATAGTATGAGTACACAACGGTCGATACTCAGTAAGTATCAAGACTAACCTCGGTGAAGTAGTGACGATGTTCAAGTCTTGTGATACTCACTAGTCAAATAACCTGTGCAATATATCAAAGACTAGCAACAGGAAGTGTAGCAGAAGAACAATCACAGTAATCTCATCAGAACAAGTGATAATAATTCAATGCAAGTAAAGGCTCTCCTTCAAAAACAAGTCATCAAACAGAAACACACACATATGGCACCTCGTGCCCATATTTTTATCACAACAACAATAGCCACCCGTATCGCTACGTCCTGACAAAATCACAATAACCACCCGTGTCGCTCTGCCTTGATAATATCACAATAGCCACCCATATCGCTCAACCCAACATGTCCACATGTGCCACAATAATCTCAAAACGATAATGCCAAAGTTTTATCACGGATATGAGTTCATAATTTATCAACAAGGTGCACAAGTACATGACAAGTAAAATGTAGATGGGTATTTAAAAAGCAAAGCCTTACTACGGCTAAAACAAGTGTAGTGATCATGTTCACATAGCTACAAAGTGATTGAGCATGTTTCATATAAAATACATCCCAAAATTAAGGTATATTAATAGCGTAAGGTCTAATCCGATCATAAGCCACACATAACACCCGTGTATATGCTCGACACGTCGTGTACATATCATTTTTTCACATAACATGTCATGACTCAAAATCCACTATAGGTCGTGATGGCGCCTAACGCCGCCGTCAAGCAAGCCAACGATGATTGATCAACTTAATTACTCATTTATATTACTTGAAATCATAATTCCCATTAATTAAATAGTATAAAATTAACATTCCAGGGTGAAATGATAATAATTACGTGAACTACCATACTAAACATCCAGTAGGAACCCCCAAAATCCGGTATCACAAGTGCATGAGCATCAACTAGGAAATATAATAAAATACAACATCTGTCTGGAATACAAGTTGGACAGGAGAATATAAATAACGCTGATGGAGACTCTGTATCCTACAGATCGTAATACAGAATGCAACTCATTGTATGTGTGCACTGCCGATGGTCGAATGACACGAGCCATAGATGTATCTATTATACTGCCGAGGCGAATGACCCGCTCCCATAAGAGTGTGGTACATAATCCTGCTGAGGCGAAAGGCCCGATCCCATTAGAATAAGAAGCTTTAACGGATCCCTGACCCCACTCACGAATAAACGTGTGAGTTATGAATTTTAAGGAAAACCTTGCGATGAATACGCACAATGCAGGAGAAATTCATAAGGGAAGCACAAATTATTCCGAGGATTACCAAGTAGCTCGTCACATTTCTACAATAACGAGTATATCACCCTATGCAAGTCTAGTCTCAAGTCATAACGCGAAATAAAGGAATTTAAACGAGCAAAGATAACTCAAATAGTATAATTATAGCATGACGTCAACCTAAGTCTACCCGAACATAATCAGGAATTCTAGCATACGCACAGACACTCATC
This sequence comes from Nicotiana otophora, assembly GCA_000715115.1. Classification (NCBI taxonomy): domain Eukaryota; kingdom Viridiplantae; phylum Streptophyta; class Magnoliopsida; order Solanales; family Solanaceae; genus Nicotiana; species Nicotiana otophora. The sequence continues at coordinate 52,388 of AWOL01S0054599.1, read as the reverse complement.
ACCTCACACGTGCATAGCTCCCACAACATATAGCACATAAGAATATAACACCTACGGGGTAATTTTCTCCTCACAAAATTAGATAGGAGACTTACCTCACTCTGAAGTTCCATAACCAGTTCTAACGCCTTTCTAACACCTCAAACCAAATGCCTGTCGATTCGAACTAGTCAAACAGTCATGAAAAACCAATAAAAAAGTTCCAACAACATAATTAATTTATTTATAACAATTCCCAACTCAGCTCGAAAAGTCAATAAAGTCAACCCTCGGTCCCACATGCCCGAATTCTGAAAATTATTAAAAATAAATATTACCCATAACTCATATGGTCTATATCAAGAAAAGCATCCAATTTGGTCCATGAATCGACCCTCAAATCAAGGATTTATCATTTCTCAACTTTGGGGCTCAAAATCCCAATTTCTACAATTGAAACACGGATAAAAATAATAACCAATGGAAATAATAATGAATAAACATCAAAATAAAGGTCATATATTTACCCCCTTGTTTAGACGAAAAAGACATTGTGAAAATCACCTCAAACGAAGCTCTAGAACTCAAGATATGCCCAAAATACTAAAATTCTCGATTTAAAACACTGTCGAGATGATTTTTCTTCATCGCCTTCGCGGGAGACCTTCACATTCGCAAAGAGAAATTTTTTGCATGGACCGGTCAACCCATAAATCCTTCTTTGCATTCGCGAAGAACAAAGCTTCGCACCAAAAACTAGAAATTTTGTCCGACACGAAAATGAGCATAACTCTCTCATACGAAATTGGAATTCGACGATCATTTTCTCAAATCACAAATCAAAATCAAATGGTCAAATGGTTTAATAAAATCACAAATCAAAGATCATTTTCTCAATATAGTGACCTTTATGCCCAAAGAAACAACGCTGAAACATCAAATAAGAGTGCGACACCATCCAAACACATTTGAAATACTCCCGAGGCCCCCGGGACCCCGTCCAATCACACAACACAGTCCCAAAACATAGCACGAACCTGCTCAAGGCCTAAAATCACACCAAACAACATCAAATCCATGAATCGATGATCAAAACTTTCTTTAAACTTTCAAACATTCAACCTTCGACGAACGCGTCCGATCCATACTTAAACATTCCGGAATGATGCCAAACTTTGCGTGCAAGTCACAAATCACAATACAAACCTATTCCAAGGTTCGAAACCTCATAAGGACATCGATAACATAAAAATGCACTTCAAACCAAACTTATAAAATTCTAAAACTTTCAAAATGCCAACTTTCCATAATAAGCACCGAAATGCTCCCGGACCACCCGATACTCAACTCGAACACACGCCCAAGTCCAAAATCATCATACGAACCTATTGGAGCCTTCAAATCTCGATTCTGAGGTTGTTTACTTAAAAGCCAAACCTTAGTTAATTCTCCCAACTTAAAGCTTATGAAATTAGAATTTTCCATCCGAATAAACTCTGAACTTCCCGAAATTCGATTCCGACTACGCGTACAAGTCATAACACATGAAGTAAATCTATTCAAAGCCTCAAACCGCCGAGCGACGCACTAGAGCTCAAAATGACCGGTCGGGTCGTTACATAACACAAATAGGAAATTATGGCCAAATCCTAAGTGGTATTCCCCTACATAAGGTTAGGCAAAATACTTACCTCAAACAAGCCAAATTAATACTCTAACAAGACCTTATCTCTCAAATAAGCCTCTGAATGGATCAAATCTAGCAAAAACCAACTTCATAATATCAAACACTGTTATAGAAATCAATTTCAAGTAATAAAGTTCCGATATTTATCAATTAACAAAAGTTCAACCCAAGTTCGGCTCCCGAAACCCAAAACCCGACAATCTTGAACACCATTCTAATACGAGTCCAACCATACAAGCTTCATACATATCTGACTTAGAATCAGGTTACAAATCCCCTTTCTTTTATTTATAATGTTTTGCCACAACCCCTAATTTTCCTCACTTAGATCCATCAATCAATGTAAAAATCAAAGATGGAGTCATGAATAATAATACATCCGAGCCAAGAACATTTATCCCAATCCAAGTAGTAAAACTCCTCTTAAAAATAGCCCAAATCCGAGCTCCCAATCTCCAAATATGATAAAATGACCTTAAATTCCCAAAATGATATCTTATAATACTGCAGCGATACCCTTCGCGATCACGGGACCTACTTCGTGATCGCAAAGTACAAATCAACACTGGCCTAAAACTTACCCTTCGCGAATACGGTCTGGCACACTGGAACGCGATGCATAACCTCCACTGTCCTACACGAACGCACTCCCCCTCCTGCGAACGCGAAGACAAAAAGGTTGGCAACCCCATCCGCCCTTCCCTCTACGCGATCGGAATGCCCAAGTTGCAAACACGAAGGCCACTACCCAGCATTCTCTGTGAATGTCACATCCTCATCGCGAACGCGAAGAGCAAAAATGACAGCCACCAAAACACACTCCGCGATTACGTGACTCCTTATCACTACCCAAAATTAAAAAGTCATGATGGCACCTAACCCAACCCACTAGGTAAGACAACAATCCCATAATAATAATGAAATCAATTAAACATGGTCTAATATCTCAACATCGGAATAATGGCATAAAGTATTTGAGAATAAAACCATAATGCTGCTACAACCAACCCCAAAACCTGGTGTCAACGAGTACAAGAGCACTACTGAATAACAAGATACAAGCAAAATCCTCTAATACAACCGTCTAAATAAAAGAACAGAAAAGATAGAGATCATAGAAAGAGAACTTCAAGGACTGCAGATGATATGGCAGCTACCTCGTAGTCTCCCAAAAGCTGGCAACAACTCAAGTATGAAAATAACCTCGATTGGGTGCATTTGGATCTGCACACGAAGTACAAAGTGTAGTATAAGTACAACCGACCCAATGTACTCAATAATTAGCAATATTTACCCTGGGTTGAAAGCAGTGACGAGCTCAGCTCAATAGCAAATGCCAATACTAATAACCAATAGCAGTTCATAATATGAAGGATAAACTGTAGAAATAGTACCTCAATGATATCAAGTTTAGCTTGTTCACATTTCAGAAATTTAGGCATGCTTTCAAGTATAACATTTAAAGCCCAACACAGATAAAGATGGTCAATTATCAGTTAGCATGAGTAAAGTACATATCTATGCCTACATGTCAAGTATACATGACAATCAACAGTATCATAGTGGATCCATCAAGAATATTTACACTTAGCACTATACGGGTGCCTGGCATAACTGCCCATCATCAAGCATGTATATAAAATACTGTACCTACGCCCACTGCTGGCATATCAGACTGCGAAGGGGCAGATCCAACCCAAGCACTAATCATAATCATTTAGCCTATTAGTGAGGCCTGGTGCACGCATCACCCCAAAACAATAACACTTAGCTCAATATGGGCCTGGCATACGTGTCACCTCAAAATTAGTACCAAACCGGATCTAAGGCCCAAACTCAGTCATTTGTCGTTCAAGTCTTAGATAAACACATCTCAAATACTCAGTTTAACATTATTACCCTTAAGCGGTATCAACAACATGTGAGGAATCAAATAAGAAGTATTGGGATAGAGATATCATACACGGATATAATATCATGACAGAGAACATGTGTGCAAATAAGGTATATAACTCAGAAACAACAAGAATAGACCTACCAAGTATCATACAGTTAGCACATAGCCTAGATATCATGTCTAACATGAATCACAATTCAAATAATCAAGCAAGTAGAGGAAACGCGGGGATAACATGATATGATAGCAAAACAAGCCCGGTAATAGCCTATAGGCCTCCCCAAATCATGAACACACCGGTACACACACACATTCCTGTCACCTAGCGCGTACGTTACCCCAATATCTTTCATATAACGCAATTCTCAAGGCTAAATACCTTCAATCCAAGTTTAGATGTGTTACTTACCTTAAAACGCGCAAATCAAAACTTTGACAAGCCCTTCCTAAGTGTATCGGCCTCCAAATGGCTCGAATCTATTCACAAACAACTCAATATAAACAAATAATGCCTTGGGGAAAAACTTCAAACAATAAAGTTTCGATCTTTATCAAAATCAAAAAGCCAACCCCGGGCTCATACCTCAGAACCTGAAAATATTCACAAATCCCGGACACCATTCGATTACTAGTCCAACTATACCAAAATCATCTAATTCCGGCTTCAAATCAACCTTAAAACCACCATTTTCTTCATTTTTGAAACCTTTCCACAAAATTTCCCATTTCTTCACTTTAATTAACTAATTAAATGCTAAAAAAAAGATGGAATCATGAAATAATAACAAATCCGAGTCAAAAACACTTACCCCAATCCAAATCTTGAAAATCCCTCCAAAATCGCCCAAACCCAAACTCTATAACTCAATATATGAAATAATACTCTAACCCTCGAAATGGGATTTTAAATCTGCTACATAGGTGTTCCTCTTCGCGAACGCGGGAAATGCCTCGCGTTCGCGAAGCACAAAAGATACCAGTTGACACAACCTCCTACGTGAATGTGACAACCTAGTCGTGAACACGATGGCCAAACCTCCTAAAGCTTCGCAATCACAGTCCAGGTCTCGCGAATGCGAAGAACAAACACTTGCCACCCAGAGCCTTACCTCCCTTTTATGCGAATGCGACACCTAGCCCGCGTTCGCGATGAATAACCTTCACGAATGCATCCCTTTTCTCGCGAACGTGATGCACAAATTCCACCAGTCACCAAATGACCATTCGTGATGGCGATCCTCCCTTTGCAATCACGTATAAGGAAACCAGATGCACAGTTTTAGCAGTCCAACAAAGTCCAAAATGAAGCGGAACTTGATCTAAATTACACCCGAGGCCCTCAGGACCCAGTCCGAACATATCAACAAGTCCTAAAACACAACACTAACTTAGTCGAAGCCTCAAATCACATTAAACAACATCAAACTCACGAATCACACCCAAATTAAAGCCTAATGAAACTAATAAACTTCCAACTCCTAAAATCAATGACGAACCGTATCCAATCAACTCCGCATGACCTCAAAATTTGCACAATATTACCAAATGAAACAATGGAATTCCAACTGTCGGAACCAAAATCCGAACCTAATATAAATAAACTCAACTCTCGGTCAAACCTCTCAAACTTCTAAACATCCAACTTTCACCAAAACGCCTTAAATCAACCTACATACCTCACAATCAATATTCGGATATATGCCTAAGTCCAAAATTACCATACAAAGCTATCATAATGGTCAAAACTCCATTCCGGAGTCCTTTACTCAAAAGTCTCACTACGGTCAACTATTTCAATTTAAGCCTTCAACCTTGGGACTAAGTATCCCAATTCACTCTAAAACCTCCCCTAAACCAATCCAACCACCCCGTCAAGTCACATAACCACAAATAAACATAGAAGGAGTGATAAATAGGGGAATGAGGTTACAATACACAAAACTACCGGACGGGTCATTACATTCTCCCCCTCTTAAACAAACGTTTGTCCTTGAACGAGTCTAGAATCATACCTGGAGTCTCAAATAGGTGTGGATATCTGCTCCGCATCTCCCGCTCAGTCTCCCAAGTAGCCTCCTCGACTGACTGGCCTCTCTACTAAACTTTCACTAAAGCTATATTCTTTGATCTCAACTTTCGAACCCACCGATCCAAAGTGGCCACCGACTCAACATCATAAGTCAAATCCCCATCTAACTGAACCGTGCTGATGTCCAAAACATGTGACGGATCAACATAATTCTTTCGGAGCATAGAAACATGAAATACTGGGCGAACCCGATAGGCTAGGTGGCAATACAAGCTTGTAGACCATCTCTCCAATCTTCTCAGGTACCTCAAAAGGGCCAATATACCAAGGGCTCAACTTGCCCTTCTTCCCGAACCCCATCACACCCTTCATGGGTGAAACTCTGAGCCATACCTTCTCTCCCACCATATATTCAACATCACGAACCTTCCGATCAACATAACTCTTCTGTCTAGATTATGTTGTACGAAGTCGATCCTGAATCAACTTGACTTTCTCCAAGGCATCCCGAACCATATTAGTGCCCTACAACCTAGCCTCCCCCGGCTCAAACCAACTAAGTGGAGATCGACACTGCCTCCCATTTAAGGTCTCATAAGGAGCCATCTGAATACTCATTTTTTAGCTGTTGTTGTAGGAAAACTCTGTAAGTAGTAAGAACTGATCCCATTCTACAAGCGGTAAGAACTGATCCCATGAACCCCAAAACTCCATAACACATGTGTGTAGTACTCGGACTGTCCATCCGCCTAGGGGTGGAGTGTTGTACTTAACTCAACCCGTGTGCCCAACTCTCACTGCATTGCTCTCCAAAACTACGATATGAACTGTGTGCCTCGATCAGAAATAATGGACATGGCACACCATCAAGACGATCAATCTGGTGGATATAGATCTGATCTAGCCACTCTGAAGAATAGTTAGTCATCACCGAAATGAAATGTGTGGACTTAGTCAGCCGGTCCATAATCACTAACACTGCATCAAATTTCTTCAACGTCCGTGGGAGCCCAACAACAAAGTCCATAGTGACACGCTTCCACTTCCACTCGGGAATCTGAAGTCTCTAAAGCAAACCGCCCGGCCTCTTATACTTGTACTTCACCTACTGACAGTTCAAGCATCGAGCCACATACTCTACTATATCTTTCTTCATTATCCTCCACCAATAGTGTTGTCTCAAATCCTGATACATCTTCGCGGCACCCGGATGAATGGAATACCGCGATCTATGGGCCTCCTCAAGAATCAACTCACGCAACCCATCTACATTGGGCACATAAATTCGACCCTACATCCTCAACACCCCATCATTTCCAATAGAACCCTCTTTGGCATCTCCATGTTGCACTGGGTCCTTAAGGACCATCAAATGGGGGTCGTCATACTGACGCGCTCATACAAAGAAGATCTAGAAATCACGTAAGTTAGAACCTGGCTAGGCTCTGAAATATCTAACCTCACAAACGGATTGGCCAAAGCCTGAATATCTTATGCTAGTGGCCTATCACCAATTGGAAAATATGCAAGGCTACCCATACTCACAGCCTTTCTACTCAAGGCATCGACCACCACATTGACCTTCCGGGGATGATACAAAATTGTGATATCATAGTCTTTTAACAGCTCTAACCACATCCGCTGCCTCAAGTTTAGATCCTTTTGCTTAAATAAGTGTTGCAGACTCTGATGATCTATGAATACCTCACAAGATATGTCGTAGAGATAGTGCCTCCAAATATTCAATGCATGAATAATGGCTGCCAACTCTAAATCATGAACGAGGTAGTTCTTCTCATGGAGCTTCAGCTGACGCAAAGCATAAGCAATCACTCTACCCTCCTGCATCAAGACACACCAGATTCCAATCAACGAAGAATCACAATAAACTATATATGAATCCGATGTTGACGGCAAAACTAGAACTCCTCACACTCATCAGACCACATGAATAGGGCACCCTTCTAGGTGAATCTTGTCAAAGGTGGAACAATGGACGAGAAACCCTATACAAAACGACGTTAATATCTTGCCAAACCCAAGAAACTCTAAATCTTTATAGCTGATAACAATCTGGCCAACTCTAAACTGCCTCAATCTTCTTCTTATCTACCTTGATCCCCTCACTAGACACCACATGCCCCAAGAACGCCATAGAATCAAGCCAAAACTCACACTTGGACAATTTAGCATACAACTTCTTCTCCCTCAAAGTCTAAAGTACAACCCTCGGATGTTGCTTATGATGCTCCTAGATGCGAGAGTACACCAAGATATCATCAATGAACACGATGACGAACAAATCAAGATATGGCTGGAATTGTTAAATCTCGCATTTTCGTACGTTGAAGTTTCATCTTCAGTTAATTAAAGTAGACTCGGGGATGCGATTATCTTGATGTTAACGTATTTATGCTATTTATAACACGCAATAAGTAAGTGCCATGAAGGGTAAAGGGTACACGAATTAAAGAAAATGAGTTTCGTTAAAGGTTGTCGATTTGGGATAAAAGACAGTCCGAGCTATAATACCCGATATTTAGGGACTAGTACCATACAAGGTACCATATGACCATGATAGTATGATGTATAAAGTATATTAAAAATGAGTAGTATTTTAAGTAATTTGAGATAATTCTTAATTATGTGGGTAATTGGTTAATTATCGGGTAACAGGACATTACCTAATTAATTAATAAATTATAAGATAAGAATTAACCCTCCCCCCTCCCCCCCCAAAACAAAACGTGGCAGCGACCACCACCCAAAACAATGACTCATTAGTCATGTTGGGATTAGGTGGCAACTAATTAAAAGACAAGCCTTCAATTTCAAAAAGGCTACATATTTATCTTACAAATTAGAAGATTCATATTTTCAACATTTGAGAGATTAGAAAAGGCTTTTCATGAAAAGAATATGAAGCTAACAAAATGCATCCTAAAGCCAACATCGAAATCAATCTGAAACTAACATAGAAGGGTGCAGGTCTTTTATAAATCGAACAGAGATTTTTCAATTTTAAGGGAATACGGTGTAAACCTTCTCAAGAATATCACACGGATTTTTCCCTACTCAAGGTATGTTAAGGCTATTCCTTTTTTCTTTTTAGCATGATCCAAATGATACAAGAAGAAACGAGCAAACGCACAGTTTTCATAAATGACTCTATTCATGAAATACTAGGGGTCTTTGTATTTTTGATTCCCCATGTGACATATTATTATATCTTCTGCTCATGGGTCTCAGAATAATACGCAGTTGATAAAGTTTATCCGAAGGGAATATTGAGATTATTAACATATTTTCATGCATTTCATTTATTTATACATGTACATTGACCCATGACCAGATGACGTTATATACGCGTATTTATATGTATATATCTGTATATGGGATGTGGGAAAAGGTTACGGTGTTATATACGCACCACCACCTGATCAGTTAGTATATATTGATGATTTTGCCCATAATGGCTGAGATGATATGATGGGATACCCTCAGAGGCTTGATGATATTATGTACACCGATACCTATGCATGACACGATATTTACACGCACGTGCATGATGTTATAATTGTTTCAGGATTTGTAAAGTTATTTAGACTTACAGGTGGAATTCCTTATTCCATGTTTCATTTATGTCTCTTTGTACTGATTTTCATGCATTACATACTCAGTACATTGCTCGTATTGACGCCCTAGTTCCCGGGGCCTGTGTTTTATGCCCGTAGGTGCAGGCAGGCAAGCTGACGGCCCCCCTTCTTAGGATCCTTGATTAGCGAGAGTTGGCGTGCTCCAATTGATCCGGAGCTGCTTTTGATTTTGGTACGATATGCTTGTATACATATATGGGTATGGCGTGGCTCAATCCCGACTTTGTACAGTTGTATTTCTATTAGAGGTCTGTAGACAGTTATGTATAGTTGGATAGTATGTGGCCTTGTCGGCTTTTAGTTTTGGATATATAGTTGTCTATAGCAGCCTTCCCGGCTCGCCCCACTGTATTCCGCATGTTTATATATATATGTATCTTGGACAGGTTTTCCTCATGTACACTATTCATGTTTATATCTTAAACGCATGCTTAAGGATGTTCGACATGTAGGATTTCGGCACCCGTCGCGGCCCATCGGTTTGGGTCGTGACAAAGTAGTATCAGAGCAGTTCTATTCTAGGGTTGTCTACAGACCGTGTCTAGTAGAGTCTTGTTTATGGGTGTGTTGTGCACCACACTTATAGACAGGAGGCTACAGGACATATAGGATGTTATCCTCTCTTTTCATCTTAGATCGTGCGATATAATAATTCATGTTCCTAACGATATGTTATATTTTTAGCGATGCCTCCAAAGACTACAGCCGCCCAAAAGGGAAAGTTCGTGGCTGGTGAGATTACTAGCCGAGCGCCACGAGTGACCAGGGCTCGGGGAGAGTCTCATAGTGAGATTCCATTTCAGACTTCACATACCTCGCCCTCTCCAGGAGAGCTCCGAGGGGCACCAGCTCCAGCGCCCACCCCTGTACGTTCAGCCCCTCAGCCGGATATACCGGGTCAGGAGATGAGGGATGCTATTCTGTTATTAACTCGATTAGTAGCCGCACAGGCTCGATGTCAGGAAGTAGGTATTGGTCATGCAGATAGGTCTGTCAATGCGAGGGTTAGTGATTTCATTAATTTAGACCCTCCGGTATTCACGGGGGCAGATCCAAACGAGGACCCTCAGGTATTTATTGATATAATGTAGAGGACGTTGAGGGTAATAAAGGCCACTGTGGCTGAGTCAGTTGAGCTAGCTTCCTATAGACTACAAGATGTTTCAGTTAATTGGTACGAGTCTTGGGAATTGTCTAGAGGTGAGGATGCCCCTCCAGCAGTGTGGCAGGAGTTTACAGAAGCGTTTCTTCGTCATTATCTGCCTCCAGGGCTTAGACGGGCCAGGATTAATAGGTTCTTGACCCTTCGGCAGGGTAACATGAGTGTTCGATACAGTCTTTAGTTTGATTCGTTGGCTAGGTATGCACCCACTATTGTATCTAAGATGGAGGATCGAGTTTACCGATTCGTGATGGAGTTAGAACCGCACTTGCTTAATGATTATATGCCGGTCTCACTTCAGCGAGACATGGATATTTCTCGTATTCAGGCATATGCTCAGGGTGTAGAGGAGCGTAAGCAGAAGCAGAGGATGGAGCATGAGCATGATAGGGCCCAGAATAAGATAGCGAGGTCTTTGGGTCAATCTGGTAAGTTTCTAGGTGGTTAGAGACTACAATACCCGAGGTATCCAGCCCAGAAATCGGCTAGCGCGCCCCCTAAGTTTGGCGGTAAGAGATTTGATTGTTCCACATATTCAGGGTCTGGTCAGAATTTTAGGACCTCAGGTTCTCAGTATAGGGGTGAGTCAAGTCAAATGAGGCCGCCCTTGCCACGATGTGCCCAGTGTGGTAAGCGGTATGCCGAGCAGTACCGTATGGGGTTGGGTGTTTGTTATACTTGTGGTTATCCGGGCCACGTTATGAGGGATTGATGATGAGAGATGATGTAAGCATAGCTCAGCCAGCGGGGTCTGTAGATGGTTTGTCATTATCAGTACGCCCTCCCTGGGCAAGGTTCACAAGCACCAATGAGTCATGGTAGAGGCAGAGCCGGAGCATCTAGCTCGAGCGATCCTCAGAACCGCATTTATGCGTTGGCAGGACGACAGGATCAGGAGTCATCGCCTGACATTGTTACAGGTATATTATCAGTCTTCTCATATGATGTATATGCACTGATTGACCCAGGTTCCACCTTATCATATGTTACTCTGTTGGTTGCTAGTAAGTTTGGAATAAAACCTGAATTGGTTAAACCTTTTGAGGTATCTACACTTGTTGGGGACTCAGTGGTAGCTAAGCAAATATATAGGGGTTATATAATAGTGGTTCATAGTCGATCTACCGTAGCGAACTTAATCGAGTTAGATATGGTAGAATTGGATGTTATAATGGGTATGGATTGGTTGGATTCTTGTCATGCCAACGTTGACTGTAGATCAAAGATAGTCCGATTTCATTTTCCAGGGGAGCCCGTTTTGGAGTGGAAAGGTAATATGGCGTCGTCGAGAGGTAGATTTATTTCCTATATCAAGGCAAGGAAGATGATCAGAAAGGGCTATATTTATCTCTTAGTTCGAGTTTAGGATGTTGAAGTAGAGTCACCAACCATTCAGTCCATCCCTGTGGTTAATGAGTTTTCCGATGTTTTTCTGATGAACTTCCGGGTCTTCCGCTAGAACGATAAATTACGTTTTCTATTGACCTACTACCAGATACTCACCCAATATCTATTCCTCCCTATAGAATGGCCCCCGTAGAGCTGAAGAAGTTGAAGGAACAACTAAAGTACTTGCTTGATAAAGGCTTTATTAGACCTAGTACATCACCGTGAGGAGCACCTGTGTTATTTGTGAGGAATAAAGATGGTTCCTTACGGATGTGTATTGATTATAGACAATTGAATAAGGTAACGATCAAGAATAAGTACCCTCTCCCGAGGATTGATGATTTATTTGATCGGTTGCAAGGTGCCAAGGGTTTTTCAAAGATAGACTTGAGGTCCGGGTACCATCAGGTAAGGGTTAAGGAGGAAAATATTTCGAAGACAGCATTCAGGACCAGATACGGGCACTTTGAGTTTCATGTTATGTCGTTCGGTTTGACCAATGCCCCAGCAATACTCATGGATTTGATGAACCGTGTGTTTAGTCCCTTTTTAGATCTGTTCGTAATTTTATTTATCGACGATATATTGGTGTATTCCCGTTCAGAGGCTGAGCATGCAGATCATTTGCATACTGTGCTCAAAGTTCTACAAAAAGGAAAGTTGTATGCAAAATTCTCTAAATGTGAATTCTGGTTGAACTCTGTAGCTTTCCTTGGGCATATCATTTCGAGTGAAGGTATCCGGGTTGATAGACAAAAGATTGAGGCAGTAAAGACTTGGCCTAGACCCACGATACCGACGGAGGTTCGTAGCTTTCTCGGTTTGGCAGGTTATTACAAGAGATTTGAAGAGGGATTTTTTCCCTTTCAGCACCTTTGACAAAGTTGACTCAGAAGGGAGCAAAGTTTCAGTGGACTGATGCGTGCGAACGGAGTTTCTAGGAATTGAAGGACAAATTAACTTCAACACTAGTTCTAACGCTCCCAGAAGGGACCGATGGTTATGTTATCTATTGTGACGCTTCAGGAATTGGATTGGGTTGTGTGCTTATGCAGCATGGTAAGGTTGTAGCTTATGCTTCTAGACAACTAAGAAAACACGGGAAGAACTACCCGACCCATGATTTAGAGTTAGCTGCGGTGATTCATGCACTAAAGATATGGAGGCACTACTTGTATGGCATTCATGTTTATATCTATACGGATCATAAGAGCCTCTAGTATATCTTCAAGCAAAAGGAATTGAATTTACGTCAAAGGAGATGGTTGGAGCTACTTAAAGACTATGACGTTGATATTTTATACCATCCGGGGAAGATGAACATAGTAGCCGACGCCCTCAGCCGTAGATCTATGGTTATCCTGTCATATTTACAGTCAGAAAAGAGGGGAATAGCTCATGAGATTCATCAGCTAGCTAGCCTTGGAGTTCGGTTCCTGGACTCAGGTGATATTGGAATTACTATTCAGAATACGGCAACGTCCTCTTTAGTAACTGAAGTAAAGAAACGCCAGTACGAGGATCATGTGTTAGTTCATTATAGGGATACCACCCCTCAGAAGGAGAAGACACCATTTGAAATCACAGAAGATGGGGTCCTCAGATATCAAGGACGATTATGTGTTCCTAATGTTACAGGGTTGCGTCGGCATGTTTTGGGAGAAACTCACTATTCTTGTTATTCTATCCATCCAGGAGCAACAAAGATGTATCATGATATTAGGGAGGTATATTGGTGGGACGGAATGAAAAGGGATATAGCGGAGTTTGTTGCTCAGTGCCCTAACTGTCAGCAGGTCAAGATTGAGCACCAAAAACCCTGTGGATTATTGCAGGCTATAGAGATTCCGACTTGGAAGTGGGAAGTAATCAATATGGATTTCATCGTAGGCTTACGTCATACCCAACGTAAGTTCGATTCTATATGGGTGATTGTTGATAGGCTTACAAAATCAGCCCATTTTCTGCTCGTTAGGACTATATATTCCGTAGAGGATTATGCAAGGCTTTATATTAAGGAGATAGTATGACTACATGGTGTCCCTATCTCTATTACCTCGCATCGAGGAGCTCAATTTACAGCTAACTTCCGGAGGTCTTCCAAAAAGGATTAGGGACTCAGGTAAGTCTTAGTACATCATTTCATCCCCAGACAAACGGACAAGCTGAGCGTACTATTCAGACACTTGAGGATATGTTACGAGCTTGTGTGATAGACTTCAAGGGTAACTGGGATGATCATCTGCTGCTTATTGAGTTCGCATATAATAATAGCTACCATTCCAGTATTCAGATGGCTCCATACGAAGCTCTTTACGGACGGAAGTGTAGGTCGCCTATAGGGTGGTTCAATGTTGGGGAAACTATGTTAGTAGGACCAGAATTGGTACAGCAGGCAATCGAGAAACTTAAGCTTATATAGGAAAGGCTATTAGCAACTCAAAGCCGGCAGAAGTCTTATGCGGATAATCGACGGTGAGACTTGGAATTTCAGGTTGACGATTGGGTATTCCTAAAGGTATCACCGATGAAAGTCGTTATGAGGTTCGGAAAAAGGGGAAAACTTATCCCTTGGTACATTGGACCTTATAGGATCATACGCAAGGTAGGCCAGGTAGCATATGAGTTAGACTTGCCTTCAGACTTGGGTCTGTACATCCAGTCTTTTATGTGTCTATGCTCCGTAAATGCATCGGATATCCTTCCAGAGTTGTGTCAGTTGACGACGTTTAGGTCATAGAGCAGCTATCATATGAAGCAACTCCCATTTCTATATTAGACAGACAAGTTCAGAGATTGAGAACTAAAGATGTAGATTCGGTGAAAGTACTTTGGAGAAATAACAATGTGGAAGAAATGACTTGGGAGGCCGAGGAAGACATGAAGTCTAGGTATCCCTACTTATTTCCTCCTCCAGAGAGGGGTCCGACTGAGACATCACAACCTTAAGGTACGTGTATGGCTTCTTGTGTTAGTTATTGTCATTGGTCGTGTAAGGCCATTGTCGTTATTGATGATTGTGGTCCTATGTGGCATTGAATTATTGAGTTTCTATAGGAAGAGTTGGTAGTAGTATTGTTACAAAGGCGACTCTGCCAAAGTTATATATCGATGCTAGGGAGTTAAACATTCGAGAACGAATGTTTCTAAGGAGGGAAGGATGTTACATCTCGCATTTTCGTAAGTTAAAGTTTAATCTTCAGTTAATCGACGTAGAGTCGGGGATGAGATTATCTTGAGGTTAACGTATTTATACTATTTATAACAAATGATAAGTAAGTGCCATGAAAGGTAAAGGGTACACGAATTAAAGAAAATGAGTTTCGTTAAAGGTTGTCGATTTGGGATAAAATACGGTCCGAGCTATAATACCCGATATTTAGGGACTAGTACCATGCAAGATACCATATGACCATGATAGTATGATGTATAAAGTATATTAAAAAATGAGTAGTATTTTAAGTAATTTGAGATAATTCTTAATTATCTGGGTAATTGGTTAATTATCGGGTAACGGGACATTACCTAATTAATTAATAAATTATAAGATAAAGATTAAAACACCC
>AWOL01S0054599.1:0-35386 GCA_000715115.1 Nicotiana otophora | reverse complement strand
CTCATTAGTCATGTTGGGATTAGGTGGGAACTAATTAAAAGACAAGCCTTGAATTTAAAAAAGGCTACATATTTATCTTACAAATTAGAAGATTCATATCTTCAACATTTGAGAGATTAGAAAAGGCTTTTCATGAAAACAATCTGAAGCTAACAAAATGCATCCTAAAGCCAACATCGAAAGCAATCTGAAACTAACATAGAAGGGTGCGGGTCTTTTATAAATCGAACAGAGATTTTGCAATTTTAAGGGAGTACGATGTAAACCTTCTCAAGAATATCACACAGATCTTTTCCTACTCCAGGTATGTTAAGGCTATCCCTTCTTTCTTTTTGGCATGATCTAATGATACAAGAAGAAATGAGCAAACGCACAGTTTTCATAAACGACTCTATTCATAGAAATACTAGTGGTCTCTGTGTTTTTGATTCCCCATGTGACATATTATTATATCTTCTGTTCATGGGTCTCAAAATAATACGCAGTTGATAAAGTTTATCCGAAGGGAATGTTGAGATTATTAACATATTTTCATGCATTTCATTCATTTATACATGTACATTGACCCATGACCAGATGGCGTTATATACGCGTATTTATATGTATATATATATGGGATGTGGGAAAAAGTTACGACGTTATATACGCACCACCACCTGATCAGTTGGTATATGTTGATAATTTTGCCCACAGTGGCCGAGATGATATGATGGGATGCCCACAGAGGCTTGATGATGTTATGTACACCTATACCTATGCATGACACGACATTTACACGCACGTGCATGATGTTATAATTGTTTCATGATGTGCAAAGTTATTTAGACTTACAGGTGGAATTCCTTATTCCATGTTTCATCTATGTCTCTTATGTACTGATTTTCATGCCTTACATACTCAATACATTATTCGTACTAACGCCCTAGTTCCCGAGGCCTGCATTTCATGCCCGCAGGTGCAGGTAGGCAAGCTGATGGTCCCCCTTCTTAGGATCCTTGATTAGCGAGAGTTGGCGTGCTCCACTTGATCCGGAGCTGCTTTTGATTTTGGTACGATATGCTTGTATACATATATGGGTATGACGTGGCTCAGTCCCGTCTTTGTACAGTTGTATTTTTGTTAGAGGTCTGTAGACAGTTATGTACAGTTTGATAGTATGTGGCCTTGTCGACTTTTAGTTTTGGATATATTGTTGTCTATAGCAGCCTTGTCGGCTTGCCCCACTGTATTCCGCATGTTTATGTATATATGTATTTTGGAAAGGTTTCCCTCACGTACAATATTCATGTTTATATCTTAAACGCATGCTTAAGGATGTTCGACATGTAGGATTCGGGCACTCGTCGCGGCCCATCGATTTGGGTCGTGATAGGAATACACTATTTATCAAATGCATGAAGGCTGCTAGGGCATTGGTCAGCCCAAAAGGCATCACAAGAAACTTGTAGTGCCCATTGCGGGGCCTGAATGCCATCTTCAAAATATCAGTGTCCCTAATCTTCAATGGGTGATACCCAGACCTCAAATCAATCTTAGAGAACACTCTAGCACCCTCAAGCTTATCAAATATGTCATCCATGCGCGGTAGTGGGTACTTGTTCTTAATTTTAACTTTGTTCAGTTGTCTATAACCAATACACATCCGCATAGTACCATCCTTCTTCTTCACAAACAGGAGCGGTGCACCCCAAGGTGATACACTAGGCCTAATGAATTCCTTATCAAGTAGCTCCTTATGTTGTTTCTTCAATTCCTTCAACTTTCCTAGTTTCATAAGATATGGAGGAATAGAGATGGACTGAGTGCCCGGCACCAGGTCAATACCAAAATCAATGTCTCTATTGGGGGGAATGCATGCCAGATGTGTAGGAAACACATATGGAAAATCTCTCACTTCCAGAACTGACTCAACGATAGGAGTATCAACACTAACATCCCTCACAACGGACAAATATGCTGGATATCCCTTCTCAACCATCCGTTGAGCCTTCAAATATGAAATCACTCTAGTGGGAACATAATCCAAGGAACCTCTCCAATTAATCCTAGGCAACCGCAGCATCTCCATTGTTATGGTCTTAGCATGACAATCCAGAATAGCATGACATGGTGATAACCAATCCATGCGTAAAATCACATCAAAAAATCAACAATGCTAAGCAGTAAAAGATCAACTCTCATCTCTAATCCCCAATAGTCACCACACACGACTGATATATATGGTCCACAATAATAGAAGCACCCACCGACATAGATACATTGACAAACATATGTAGGGAATCACGGGGCATAACCAAATAACGAGCAAAGTATGATGACACATAGGAATAAGTGGAACCATGGTCAAATAATACTGAAGCATCCCCATGGAACCCTGAAACAATACCTATGATCACTGCGTCTGAAGCACTGCCTCTAGCTTGGCAGGAAAAGCGTAGCGTCGAGCTTGACCACCACATGTCTGACCTCCCCCTCTGGGGTGACCTCGACCCGCACAGCCTCCACCATCAGCGGGTGGTGTAGTAACTAGTGTAGGGGTCATAGAATGGCCTCCCTGCTGCACTGGACCTTTGTAATGACGGGGATAATACTTCCTCACATGCCCCAACTTTCCATAATCATAACAACCTCGAGCCGAAAATGACAGTGGGGTATGTATCGGACCCGAGAATTAGAATAGCCACTAGAAGAACTCAGTACTGATGAACCCTGAACTGATGGAGCACGGTACGAGCTCTGAGATGGAAGTGCACTGGAAGACAACTGACTCGAGCGAGTACTATATGAACCATGACTAGCTGATGCACCATGATAAACCGGACGAGCCATCTGAGCGGCCTATAAGGATGACCTCTGTTGTAATGTGATTGACCTCCAGATGAGGTACCACTGAAAACACCAAATCCATGGGGCCTATTACCCTCCCGCTCCTCATGCTCAAGCATGTGAACTAACTCCAAGCGCCTAGCAATCTCGACCACCTAGTCAAACCTAGCATCCATCTCGGCCTCTCATGCCAAACTGTAATGTAGGCCATAGTTGAGGCCATCAATGAACCACTTGATCCTCTCTCTCTCTATGGAACCAACCATATAGCATGACAGGCCAAATCTACGAATCTCATCTCATACTAAGTCACAGACAAATCTCTTTGGCGCAGCTGCTCAAAATCTCTACGCAGCTCTTTTCTACGAGTCTGTGGAACAAACTTCTCTAAGAAGTGAACTGAGAACTCATGCCATGTAAGTGGTGTTGTGCCAAATGGACTGCTCAACTCATAGGCCTGCCACCATCTGTAGGCTACCCAGTCAGCTTAATAGTAGTAAATGCAACTCCACTAGTCTCCAAGATACCCGTTGTGCGAAGAATCCGCTGACACTGTCTAGAAAGTCCTGAGCATCCTCTGACTCCTCCCCACTGAACTCTGGAGTCGTAAGCCTCCCGAAATGCTCCAATATCTTCTGCTCCTCATCACTTAGGTGGGCCAACCTCTGCCCAAGTAGCAATAACCAGCTGGGCTGGTAGTACCTCCGGTGTTTGGAGTCTCTGAGCTAGCTGCTCAGGATTACGGGCGACAGGAGTCTGGGTACCTCCCTGGCCTGTGAAGTGTCTTGTGTAGCTGGAACCAAATCCACCAGAGCTAGGCTCGTGCACACATTCAAAATCTAGGCTAAGGCATCCTAAAAGCCTAGGATCACAATAGGCACTGCTTGTGCCTGAGTTGCTCCCACCGGACCAACAATATCTGGTACATGCTCCTCACCTGGAGTAACTAATTACTCCACAGGTGCTGCTCTAGCTGTAGTAGGAGCCACACCTCGACCTCTACTACCACCCCAACCTCTCGCGGCCCTAGCTGGTGGTACTGGTGGTTGTCCGACTGATTTGGTCGCATGTGTCCTCACCATCTATGAGAGAATAGATGAGTCAAGGTTAAAAATTTGGAAATAACAAATTCGCACGATAAGAATGCAAGAAAGTGAAGTTTCCTAATAGTTTGATAGCCTCTCAAAGATAAGTACAGACGTCTCCATACAGATCCGCAAGCCTCAACTAGACTTGCTCGTGACTCGTAAGACCTAAGCAACCTAGTGCTCTGATACCAACTTGTCACGATCCAAAATCCACAAGTCACGATGGTACCTAACCCAACCCGCTAGGTAAGCCAACAATGATATAATAATAATAGTAATGAAATCATTAAGCATGGTCTAATAACTCAACAACGGAAGAATGTCATAAAGTATTTGAGAATAAATCCATAATGTTGCTACAACTAACCCCAAAACCTAGTGTCAACGAGTACACGAGCACTACTGAATAACAAGATACTAGAAACATCTTCTAATACAACCGTCTGAATAAAAGAATAGTAAAGATAGAAATCACAAAAAGAGAATTCCAAGGACTGCAGATGATATGGCAGCTACCTCGTAGTCTCCCAAAAGCTGGCAACAACTCAAGTCTGAAAATCACCTTGATTGGATGCATCTGGATCTGCACACGAAGTGCAGAGTGTAGTATGAGTACAACCGACCCAATGTACTCAATAAGTAAAAATATTAACCTTGGGTTGAAAGCAGTGACGAGCTCAGCTCAATAGCAAATGGCAATACCAATAACCAATAGCAGTTCATAATGTGAAGGATAAACCATAGAAACAGTAGCTCAATGATATCAAGTTTAGCTTGTTCACATTTCAAAATTTTAGGCATGCTTTCAAGTATAACAGATAAAGCCCAACACAGATAAAGCATGCCAATTATCAGTTAGCATGAGGAAAGTACATCTATATGCCTACATGTCAAGTATACATGTTAATCAACAGTATCACAGTGGATCCGTCATTTATGTTCACTAAGCACTGTGCGGTTGCCTTGTATAACTACTCATCATTAAGCATGTATATGAAATAATGTGCTTGTGCCCACTGCTTGCATGTCAGACTCCCGAGGGGCGGATCATGCTCAAGTGCTAATCATAATCATTTAGCCCAATAGTGACGCCTGGTGCACTCGTCGCCCCAAAACAATAGCACTTAGCCCACTATGGTCCTGACATACGCGTTACCTCAAAATCAGTACCAAACCGGCTCTAAGGGCCAAACTCAGTCATTTGCTGTTCAAGTCTCAAATAAACACATCTCAAATACTCAATAGCATGTGAGGAATTAAATAAAAAGTACTGAAACAAAGATATCATAAACGGATATAATATCATGACTGAGAACATGTGTGCAAATAAGGTATTAAACTCAAAAACAACAAGAATAGCACTATCAAGTCTAAAACAGTTATTACATAACATAGACATCATGTCTAATATGAATCATAGTTCATATAATCAAGAAAGTAGAGGAAACAAAGGGATAACATGATATGATAGCATAACAAGCCCGGTAAGAGACTAAAGGCCTCCCAAACCATGAACACACTAGTGCACGTACACACGCCCGTCACCTAGCATGTACGTCACCCAATATATTTCACATAACGTGGTTCTCAAGGTTAAATATACTCAAATCAAAGTTTAGATGGGTTACTTACCTCAAAACGCACAAATCAAAACTCTGGCAAGCCCTTCCGCACATATCTGTCACGTACCAAACCTGGGGAGGCGTGGCCGGCACCCGGTGCCATACCTAGCCCGAGCATACCACTATGTTATGTTTGGTTATAATTCCATATTTTTAGTGCATTACTTACCTTATATTTTGGGGCTTGAATGCTAAACTATACTATATTTGTGCTTAATTGAGTTTATGTTATGTGTAGTACGTTGAAGACGAAATTGAGAGCAAAGTAGAGATTTTCTGTGTATTTTATACATAACAAGCATGGCGTTATGATTATTTAATCAGTGGAGATATAAGGATTAAAGTTAACATTACAAAAGAAGACAAAAGTCTATTGAAAAAGAAGAGAAAACGTGAATTTGTAAAGTTAGGCAACAAATCAACAATGAGAAACGAAGCAGTAGTGTCTGGCGAGGCGAGAAAAAAAGCTCGCGTTTGAGCTTGCTCCACCAAGGCTAAAGCGAGGTGGAGCGCGCGAGAGAGGTTGCCTCGTGAGGCGCCGTCCGTCGCGAGGTACTTCGTGTGTTCCGGGTTTCAAGCCTATTTTGTCTCTTTTTTGGTTTTGGACTTGGTTATTTCGTCTAGGACTTTTACCTACATATATAAATAGTCATTAAACACCATTTTCTGGGGGAGATTGGACAAAGGGAGAGCACAGAGCCGTTGTGGAGGCCGAAATTCATCAGATTCCATCTTTCTTCCATCAAACTTAGTAACCTTTACTTTTTCTTGATGGTTTGTTGTTTTGCTACCATGTCTATGTGGAGCAAAACTTCACGTTCTAGGGTTGTGGTTGTTATGAATATTGAAATTTATTAATTATATTACCGTTAATTCGAGTTATCATCTTTGGTTGTTTCTCTAATTCTATGTATAATTGCTTAATTATTTGGCCAGCAGTTGAGTTCTATTTACTATCTATGTTATGCTTGGGAAAGTCGTGCTTAGATTAGAGTAGAATTGTAGAGAGCTTGTTTCTGAACCTGTGGATCGGGGAAAGATTTCGCGGTTAAGATAGGAATATACCTAGTAGTCTTGCTTAGTTGAATACCGTATTATATTCATTCATGATAGATTCAAGACCATAGGAATATAGGGTTGATATATTATAGATAGACGGATAGTATTGTGGGAACATGTTATTTATATAAACGATCCGGTCAGCTAGCAATCATAGATAATTTTGATTAACAGGTGTAATTACGAATTCAATAGGATTGATAAACCGACCACAACCCTGGAATCTATATCTCTCTTGGTTACGTGTTTGAATTTCGCAATAGTAGTTGTAATAGCAAAGTTAAACTTTTGATCATCTTGGACAATAAGTTGATTTTAGTTTTCTTAGTTAACGGTTAATCTAAGTCTCTATGGGTTCAACATCCGACTTTCAAGTCACTTTATTACTTGACGGCCACGTATACTTGTGTGTACTTGGGGAACTAACAAGTTTTTTGGTGCTGTTGTTGGGGACTTAGTTCTTGATTGTTTCTCTAAGTTAAGCTTTTAATTGATTTCTGTTCAAGTTTTTAATTTTCATGTTTAGTTATTTTTTAGATTAGACTTTTACTTTTATCTTTACATGTTTTGCTTATGTTTTCTTTTTGTCAATGTTTTTATTTTTATAACTATTTGATTTTTCTCTTAGTGTGTTCATAGTTCTCTCAACATGACATCTAGGGATGAAATATCCGGAGGTAAGGTTATTGATGAAGACGCTTGGTTGACGGAAGACTTTTATGGCCCGTCGTTTTGGGCTTGTCATGACCTGAATGCTAGGAGGTCTGAATTTGAATATGGGAAAAGGGTTGGTATTGGGACAGATATTCACGATTAAGAGAATATGCAGAACGACATTATCTTCTAACGAAGTTGGTGAATAATTGATCGAAGGAGAGAGTTGATCTTGCACAAGAAATTGACAGGTTTAGCTTGGCTTTGCATAACTTGGATACAGATTTAAGTGCAAAGGTTGATGCGTTCAACGCCCAACAATTTAATGATGAGTTGTGTGAAGCTGAAAAAAATCTTCTAGGCCAAATTAAGGAGTTAAAACAAGAATACCAATCATTAGACCATATATTTCTTGAGGATGTCAATGTTGGGAAGAGTGTTCTAGAGTCATATGAGATAGTAGATAATGTTATATTTGAAGACTCTAGTGCATGTAAATATGAGGATGTAAATAGTAATACAATTCCAAAGTTGAGTCATCTGAGCCTTTGGAGGAGTCAATGGAAGAGGAACAAGCTGTTTACATTCTTGGATTTGTAGTTCTAAATAGAAAACATTACATTCCTCTTATAAAGGCCGAGAAGTATAGAGTGAAAATTTTATTACTTGGCCTATTTATTTTTGTATCCCCACCAAATGAACATAGCCATAAACTGGATGTCATGTTAGGGGTACAATTCATAAGTTCAAGGTGGAGGCAAAAAGTGGTTCAAGTCGTGCCGCGACTTTAAATTAGGCGCTTGTTGGGAGGCAACCCAACTTTACTGCTTTTTTTTTTTATATATATTATTTTTAAAGTGTTTGTTTTTGTTTTGTAGGATTATGAGAAGAGGAAGCAAAGCCGTAGGAAGTATGCAAAAGAGAGCTAGATGGTTGGGACTAAGTGTGGGTTGCCCACACAAAGGACCATCCTTAGGAGAAGTCTGAGTACCCGTGAGCCGCTATTGCTTTGGCCTTTGGTCTTTGAGGGAGTTTCTTGTCCACCCTTGTTATTGTTTTGCTTTATTTGTGCATTGCGGACACTGTACTATTTTAAGTGTGGGATGGGATAATTCTCTAAATAATTAGTAGTAGGATGTTAGAAAAATGTTAACTTTTATTTTTGTTTTCGTAGTTGTGTAGTATTTTAGTAGCTATGAAAACATCCAAAAAAAAGAAAAAAACGTAGAAAAATTGGATTTTTCCCGACGATTGATGTCCTAGATAGTTTTCTTGGGAGATTTAAGTCTAAAGAAAAAGGACAAAAAGATTTTCTTTTGTTAGGCAGTGTAATAATTCCCCCTTGATTTATTTTTGTGTCGCGGTTCTTTTCCAAGAGTTTTGTTTGAAACGGGTGTAGTTAGTTTTATTATTTAGGAGTAGGAGCCATTGTGCTGTGATTGGAATTAAAGCAATATATCTTGACTTTGTGATGCCTTGAGAATAGTGAATACTTTGGTTGTGACGCTTAGGCTCAGATTTTGACTCTTTGCATAAGTAACTTAAACTGTATAATCTTAACTTTGCTTAACTGCTTTGACTAGAGTGTCTTGATGAATCCAATCCTGAGTGAGTTATGTGCCATGTATGTGTGAGGTTTGGTGTTATTCTGTGCATTGCATTGGATGTCGAGAATTTGCCCCGTGTGTTTGCAAAGCGAAATAGTAGTTTTGTTCAGTCTTGGAAGTGATATATGCGTTTCTTTGTTGAGCCAGCTATGTGTAGTTTACCTGCCTAGTGGTTATGTAACGTAGTTAACTCCTTTGATCCTGTAATCTTGTTTTCTTGGCAACCACATTATAAGCCTTACCCATTTGTTAGAATTAACCATTTTTTTAACCTTTTAACCTCTCATGAGC
The DNA here is from genome assembly GCA_000715115.1 of Nicotiana otophora. Classification (NCBI taxonomy): domain Eukaryota; kingdom Viridiplantae; phylum Streptophyta; class Magnoliopsida; order Solanales; family Solanaceae; genus Nicotiana; species Nicotiana otophora. The sequence continues at coordinate 26,239 of AWOL01S0054599.1, read as the reverse complement.
ACTTGAATTGTTATGAACTTTGTAAAAGTTAAAGTGTGGGGGTGGTTGGTTTAGCTTTTGAGTAGAACTAATAAAATAAGGAGGAAGGTGCACTGTTTTGAACAATTAAGAGCCATTTGAATTGAAAAAAAAAAGAAAAATATAGTTGTATTACGTGAAAAATACTCTTTAATAGTGGTGACTCTTGATGTAATTGTGGTTAAAGAAGTATGGAGTTAATATATATTGATGTGAAGGTGGAGTTATGGTTTGACATAAATATGTGGTTTGAGTGTTAAAGTATACGTATTAAAGTCCTTAGGGAGGTGTAGTCACTCTTATATCCAAATGTATCCTACCCGACACACAGCCTACATTACAACCAATTAAAGTCCGACTTGATCCTAGACTGAATGAGCTCGATTAGTAGAGTAGTACACTACAGGCAAGCCTATGGTGTATCTTTTGTGGCATATGAAAGTTATTTCTCAGAGTGAGTGAATTCTTTCCATCTTGAGTTCCTAATTGTTCTTAAATTTTATTGTGTGTGGAACTAATCTCTTTTGTTGTGTGAGGGCACATGATTCATGAAGCAAAGGTAATGTTATTGACCTCTATGTTAGAGTAAGTGAGTGAGTTGTGAATAATGCATGGTACTTGTGAGCCAAATATTGAGGTGAAGATGTTACACTCTTGTGATTAGTCTATTTTAAAGATTCTTGGTGTGATGATTTAGGAGAATTATTTTAAAAGGTCGTGTCTATATAAGGTGTAGTTTGATTGCTCGAGGACGAGCAACGTTTAAGTGTGGGGTAGTGATATTTGGCTATAATTCCTTATTTTTAGTGCATTACTTACCTTACATTTCGGGGCTTTAATGCTAAACTATACTATATTTGTGCTTAATTGAGTTTATTTTATGTGTAGATACGTTGAAGACGAAATTGGGAGCAAAGTAGAGATTTTATGTGTATTTTATACATTACAAGCATGGAGTTATGATTAATTTTTATTCAGTGGAGATATAAGGATTAAAGTTAACATTACAAAAGAAGACAAAAGTTAATTGAAGAAGAAGAGAAAACGTGAATTTGTAAAGTTAGGCAACAAATCAACAATGAGAAACGAAGCAATAGTGTCAGGCGAAGCGAGCAAAAAGCTCGCGTTTGAGCTTGCGCCACCAGGGCTAAAGCGAGGTGGAGCGCGCTGGAGAGGTTGCCTCGCGAGGCGCGGTCTGTCGCGAGGTGCTTTGCGTGTTCCGGTTTTCAATCCTATTTTGTCTCCTTTTTGGATATAGACTTGGTTATTTCGTCTAGGCCTTTTCCCTACACATATAAATAGTCATTAAACACCATTTTCTGGGGGAGATTGGACAAAGGGAGAGCACAGAGCTGTCGTAGAGGCCGGAATTCATCAGATTCCATCTTTCTTCCATCAAACTTAGTAATCTTTACCTTTTCTTGATGATTTGTTGTTTTGCTACCATATCTATGTGGAGCTAAACTTCACGTTCTAGGGTTGTGGTGGTCATGAATATTGAAGTTTATTAATTATATTATCGTTAATACGAGTTATCATCTTTCGTTGTTTCTCTAATTCTGTGCATTATTGCTTAATTGTTTGGTCATCAGTTGAGTTCTATTTACTATCTATGCTATGCTTGGGAAAGTCGTGCTTAGATTAGAGTAGAATTGTAAAGAGCTTGTTTCTGAACCTGTGGCTCGAGGAAAGATTTCACGGTTAGGATAGGAATATACCTAACAGTCTTGCTTAGTTGAATACCATATTATATTCATTCATGATAGATTCAAGACCAAAGGAATATAGGGTTGATATATTACGGATAGACGGATAGTATTGTGGGAATATGTTATTTATATAAACGATCCGATCAACTGGCAATCATAGATAATTTGGTTTAACAGGTGTAATTACTAACTCAATAGGATTGATAAACCGACCACATCCCTGGAATCTATATCTCCCTTGGTTTGAATTTCGCAATAGTAGTTGTAATAACAAAGTTAAACTTTTGATCATCTTGGATAGTGAGTTGATTTTAGTTTGCTTAGTTAACGGTTAAGCTAAGTCACTGTGGGTTCGACATCCGACTTTCGAGTCACTTTATTACTTGACGGCTACGTATACTTGCGTGTACTTCGGGAACCAACAAGTTTTTGCGTGATGTTTGGCTATAATTTCATATTTTTAGTGCGTTACTTACTTTATATTTTGGGGCTTTAATGCTAAACTATACTATATTTGTGCTTAATCGAGTTTATTTTATGTGTAGGTACGTTGAAGACGAAATTGGGAGCAAAGTAGAAATTTTATGTGTATTTTATATACTACGAGAATGGAGTTATGATTATTTAATTAGTGGATATATAAGGATTAAAGTTTAACGTTTGTAAGACAGAAGAGACAAACCAAAAAAGACAAAAAGAACAATTGAAAAAAGAAACAAAAACATGATTGGGAAATGTTAGGCAACAAAATTGAATCGAAGCAGCACTAGGCGAGGCGAGGATTAAAGCGTGTGACAGAGCTTGCGTCGCACGGGCTACAGGGAGAAGAGGCTCGCGTTTGACCTCGCGCCGCGAGGCCTGTAGCGAGCGTGTTTTCGGGTTTACAGCCTATTTTATCTCCTTTTTGGTTTTGGACTTGGTTATTTCATTTGGGTCTTTTCCCTACACATATAAATAGTCATTAAACACTATTTTTGAGAGTTTTGGGACCGGAGGCAAGAACATTACGTGGAACAACCTTTGGAGGAGAAAATCATCGAGTTCTTTATTCTTTCATCTTTTCTTTGTAATTTGTTAATGCAAAATACTTGGAAAATGGTTAATTCGAATATGAGTAGCTAAGCACTCTAGTTCTAGGGTTGTGGTTGACATGATTATTAACGTTTATTAGTTACATCTTCGTTAATTTGGATTAGCATCTTGTGGTTGTTTCTTTAATTCTAGTTTTAACTTGTTAATTGTTGTAGCTACCAATTCACCCTACTATCTATGCTATGCTTGGGAAAGCCATATTTATATTAGAGTAGAGTTAGAGAGAGCTTGTTTTTGAACCTGTGGCTCGGGGGAAGATTTCACGGTTAGGATAGAAATATACCTAACAGTCTTGCTTAATTGAATACCGTATTATATTCGTTCATGATAGACTCAATACCATAGGAATATATGATTGATATATTGTGGGCAGGCGAGTAGTATTGTGGGAACATGTTATTCATATAAACGATCTGGTCAATTAGCAACCATAGATAATCTGGATTAACGAGTGTGATTATTGAACTTAATAGGATTGATAAACCAACCACAACCCTGGAATTTTTACATCCTCTGAAATCTCATTATACACATTTGCATTCTTAATAAATTAGTTGTTACTTGTTTAATTTTCGCAATAGCAGATTAATAGAAAAACTTCACTCTTAAATATCTTGGACAATTAATTGATTTTAGTTTGCTTAGTTCACAATTGATCTAAGTCTTTGTAGGTTCGACATCCGACTTTCGAGTCACTTTATTACTTGACGGCCACGTATACTTGCGTGTACTTGGGGAACCAACAAGTTTTTGGCGCCGTTGCCGGGGACTTAGTTATTGATTGTTTAGTTAAGTTAAGCTTTTATTTGTTCAAGTTTTAATTTTGAGTTTATTTTATTTGTGATAACACAGGCTCTTCTCTTGAATGCAGAGGAGTAGAAGCGCAAATAATCTCCTTCCTCTTGATCCTGAAATCAAACGAACACTTCATAGAGTGAGGAGGGAAGTCGAAGCTATAACTAGAATTGAAAGAGAGTTGGACATCATAGTTCAGCCATAGCCAATAGAGATGGAGGGTAATGAAGAGCGTCCGGTGATAGAGGCTGCAAGGCCCAATCTGGATCTTATGACTCAGGCGATTGTGAAGCTTGATATCACGGGTCACTTTGAACTCAAACAGTACATGGTACAGCTGATTTAATCCACAGGGCAATATGTGGGTCTATCTCATGAAGACCCGCAGAGGCACATTCAGAACTTCCTGGATATTACAAACACTTACAATTATCCGAATGTTTCCAAGGACTATGTCAGACTGACATTGTTTCCCTTTTCACTGATGGAGGAAGCTAAGGAATGGTTATAAAAGGAGCCTGCGAACTCAATCCACAATTGGGATGATCTAGCAAGGAAATTCTTAGTCAAGTTTTTTCCCACGAAGAAGACAAAGTCGCTGAGGAGCCAGATTATTGGGTGTCAACAACGAGATGGTAAGACTCTTCGACAAGCTTGGAAAAGATACAAGAAGCTACTCAGAGACTGCCCACAACATTGTCAGGCTGAGGTGTTGGGTCACACTTTCATTGATGGGTTGGTTGAGGCAGCAAAGATGAATCTTGACTCAGCATGTGAGGGTAGTTTCATGGCAAGACCGTATAGTAAGATCTAGATCCTGCTAAACAGTTTCACTGCTAATGATAATAATTGGCAAGGAGATGGGGAACCACGAAGAGCACTTAAACAAAAGGCAGCAAGTGTGATCGAGCTTGATGATTTCTCAGCAATGAGGGCAGATATAGCGAGATTAGCGAATCAGATAAATAAAATGACAATGCACCACACACAAAAGATGCAACAGATGTCTACTTGTTGCGAGTTATGTAGTGAAGGTCACACAAGTTATATATGTCTCGTGAATCTTGAATCAATCTACTATGTAGGATAACAAGCTAGAGGGCCGATGAATCAACATGCTCAATATGGTAACACATACAATCCTAGCCGGAGGAATCATCCTAACTTCTCTTGGGGGGGGAAATCAGAATATTAGACCTCAAGCGAATTACAATCATCCACCTCAACCTCCACAGCAAGCAGAGGAGATTTTGACTGACATGATAAAAAAGCTCTTGATAGACAATCAGAAAGTTATGGCTGAGAATCAACAAGTCAGGGCTGAAAATCAACAATTGCACACAAAATTCAGAAATCTAGAGAGGCGGTTTGGGAAAATGGCTAACAATCAGAATACTAGACCTGCTGGAGCTCTTCCAAGCAATATAGAGAAAAATCCTCAAGTCATACAGTGATGCTGAGAAATGGGAGAGAGTTGGTAGAAGTTCCTAAGAAGAAAAAAGAGCAGTCTGGGCTCGAAGAAGAAAGAGTGCCAAAACCTGTAGAGGTAGATGAGAGAAACAAAATAGAGCCTGAGCAAATATCAGAGAGGGTGCCACCACCTTTTCCTTAAAGATTGATAAAGAATAATGAAGACCATATGTTTCACAAATTCCTAGATATGCCAAAGCAGATAAACTTGAACATCCCTTTGGTGGACATGCTCCGTGAGGTCCCAAAAATATATTAAGGACATAGTGGAAAATAAAAGGAGGTTAACTGAGTTTGAGACCATAGCAGTTACTGAGGAGTGAACTTCCAGGATTCAACATAAGCTTCCACAAAAGCTTAAGGATCCTGGTAGTTTTACCATCCCCGTGAGGATTGGTGAATTTGATGTGGTAGAGCCTTGTGTTATTTGGGTGCAAGTATCAATCTGATGCCGTTGTCAGTATTCAAACAATTGGGCTTAGGAGCCTCGAGACCCACCATGGTGATGCTACAGTTAACTAATAGATCTTATGTTTATCCTGAGGGGGTAATTGAGGACGTCTTGCTGCAGATTGGGAAGTTTATTTTTCCTTCATATTTTACCATCCTAGATTACGTGGCTGATGAGTTAGTCCCTATCATCTTGGGAAGACCTCTTTTGGCAATTGGAGATGCAATTATCAAAGTCCGAGAAGGTAAGATAATCCCTAGGGTGGACAACGAAGAAGCAGTCTTTAATGTATATCGAGCCATTAAGTTGCCTCGTCATTACGAGGACCTGGCCATGATTTTGGTGGTGGAGATAAATGAACTAGCCATAGAGCCAAGTGTGTTTAAAGAAGATGCACTAGAAAAGGCATTGATGTTGTTCAATCACTTAGAACTTGAAGAAGAGGTTGAGGAAATGTTGTAAATTTTGGATGCATCGTGCGAATATATACGAGAAAGAACCCAATTCGAGCCTCTAGATAGGCCAATCGACCTGCCTCCTAAATCCTCAGTTGAGGAGGCCCCAAAATTGGAACTTAAACCCTTACCATCTTATCTTCATTATGCGAATTTGGAAAATTCTAACACTTTACCTGTGATTGTTTCTTCTCATTTGTCTGAATTGCATGAAGAAAAGCTCTTAAGGGTGCTGAGGGAGCACAAGCATGCCATTGGTTAGACAATGTCTGACATAAAAGGTATTAGTCCTGCATTCTGCATGCACAAAATACTCATGGAGAAGGGACACAAGCCTAGCATAGCGCATCAACGCCGCCTAAATCCAATCATAAAAGAGGTGGTAAGAAAAGAAGTAATTAAGTGGCTCGACGCAGGTATAGTATTTCCTATCTCTTATAGCAAGTGGGTAAGCCCTGCTCAATGTGTACCTAAAAAGGGGGGTATGACTGTTGTAGTAAATGAACAAAATGAATTAATCCCAACTAGGGCTATGACTGGTTGGCAAATATGCATAGACTATAGGAGTTGAATAATGCTACATAAAAAGATCACTTCCCTCTCTCCTTCATTGATCAAATGCTTGACAGGTTAGCCGGACAGGAATGCTATTGTTTCCTTGATGGCTATTCGGGGTATAATCAGATTGTTATTGCCCCAGAAGATCAAAAATAGACCACTTTTACATGCCCTTATGGCACTTATGCATTTAAGAGAATGCCATTCCAGTTGTGTAATGCACCTGCGACTTTTTAAAGGTGTATGATGATTATTTTCACCGATATGGTGGAACAGTTTGTGGAGGTTTTTATGGATGATTTTTCTGTCTTTGATCCTTTTTTTGATGAATTCTTGACCAATCTTGCTAAAGTGCTTGCCAGGTGTGAGGAGACTATTCTATTACTGAATTGGGAAAAGTGTCATTTTATGGTACGTGAAGGTATAGTGATGGGACACAAGGTGTCCAAAGATAGACTGGAAGTTGACAAGGCTAATGTGGAAGCAATTGAAAAGTTGCCACCACCGATTTCAGTGAAAGGAGTTAGGTGTTTTCTGGTACATGGAGGTTTTTATTGCCGATTTATAAAGGATTTCTCAAAAATTTCCTCTCCTTTGTGCAGGTTGTTAGAGAAGGATGTGTCGTTTAAGTTTGACGATGCTTGTTTGAAAGCATTTAAGGAGCTGAAAAAGAAGTTAGTGAGTGCACCAATCATAGTGGTTCCTGACTGGAACGAGCCATTTGAGTTGTTGTGTGACGCTAGTGATGGTGCAATTGGGGCCGTATTGGGCCAGAGGAGGAGCAAAATATTTCACTCCATTTACTACGCAAGCAAGACTCTCACTCCCGCCCAAATAAATTATACTGTGACAGAAAAGGAGTTGCTTGCTGTAGTGTGGGCGTTCGATAAATTTTGGGCCTATTTGGTTGGCACCAAAGTCATCGTCTACATAGACCATGCATCCATCGGGTATTTGTTTGAAAATAAAGATGCTAAACCAAGGCTAATCCATTGGGTTTTACTCTTGCAGGAATTTGATTTAAAGATCCGAGACCGTAAAGGAACAGAGAATCAAGTGGCTGATCACTTATCCAGATTAGAAACTCGGAATCATGTAGCTGAGGGAGATGTCATCAAGGACACATTCCTGGATGAGCAATTGTTGGCCGTTACTGCTGGGGAGGTGCCATGGTATGCAGATTTTGTGAACTATCTGACAAGTGGAGAGATGTCGTCTGATCTTGAACCTTATGCTAAAAAGAAGTTCTTGCGAGATGTGAGGTTATATGTGTGGGATGAGCCATTTCTGTTCAAATCTTCTATTGATCAGTTAATGAGAAGATGTGTGCCCGAATCTGAAACAAATGCTATCTTACATGAATGCCATACATCGCTTTATGGTGGTTATCATGCGGTTGACAAAACAGCAGCTAAGGTGTTGCAATCGGGTTTCTATTGGCCTAGGGTTTTTAAAGACGCCCATGAGTTTGTGAGGAGATGTGATAGGTTCCAAAGAAAAGGAACAATTACGAAAAGGCATGAGATGTCATTGCACGGTATTTTGGAAGTTGAAATTTTTGATGTTTGGGAAATTGATTTTGTGGGTACGTTTCCCTCGTCCAGTGGGTGTAAATAAATTTGGGTGGCCATTGACTATGTGTAGAAGTGGGTGGAGGTCATAGATCTTCCTACCAATGATGCCAAGGTTGTGGTCAAGTTTGTGAAAAAGCATATCTTTACAAGGTTTGGCACTCCGAGAGTGATGATAAGTGATGGGGGCACCCATTTCTGTTACAAGCTCTTGGATAATGTCTTAGCGCAATATGGGGTCAAACATAAGGTTGCAACCGCTTACCATCCTCAGACTAGTGGGCAAGTTGAAGTCTCAAATAGAGATATAAAGCAGATCCTGGAGAAAACGGTTAGTGCAAGTAGGAAAGATTGGGCTATAAAGCTTGATGATGCTCTATGGGCATACCAGACCACCTACAAAACTCCAATCGGAACCTCCCCTTACAAGCTGGTTTATGGGAAAGCATACCATTTACCAGTGGAACTTGAGCACAAGGCCTATTAGGCAATAAAGAAGCTGAACTTTGATGCAGACTTAGCGAGTAAAAAGCGGGTGATGCAATTGAATGAGCTTGATGATTTTCGCTTGCATGCGTATGAGAATGCCAAGTTATATAAAGAAAAGACCAAGCGCTGGCATGATAAGCATATCCACCATCGTGAGTTCGAACCGGGCCAATTGGTTCTCTTGTTCAATTCGAGGTTAAGACTCTTTCCGGGGAAGCTCAAACCGAGATGGTCGGGCCCGTTTGAGGTAGTGAGAGTCACTCCACATGGTGCATTGAGCTGCGAGTCTTAGGTGATGAGAGAACATTCTTAGTGAACGGACAAAGAGTAAAGCACTATTATGGATGTGACTTTGATCGTCAGAAGTCAAAGGATTAGACGAGATTATATGTCGTGTCACGACGTTAAATCAGGCGTTTGTTGGGAGGCAACCCATCTTTACTGCTTTATTTTATTTTTATTTTTTATCTTATTATTGCTGTAGTATTTGTTTTTGCTTTGCAGGATTATAAGCATAGTAGGCAAAGCCATTGGAAGTGTGCAAAAGCGAGTTAGATGGTAAGAAGTAAGTGTGGGGTGCCCACACAAAGGACCATGCCTGGGGGAAGTCTGAGTATCCCGTGAGCCGCTATTGCTTCAACGTTTGGCCTTTCAGGGAGTTTCTTGTCCACCCTCGTTATTGTTTTGCTTTATTTGTGCATTGGGGACACTGCACTCTTTGAACTGTGGGGTGGGAGAATTCTCTTGTGAAACAAATTGAAAAAACAAAGTAGAACAATTGGGCTATTCCCGACGATGGATCCCCTAGACAGTTTTTTTGAGGGATTTAAGTCTAAAGAAAAAGGACAAAAAGATGTTTTTTGTAGGTAGTGTAGTAATTCCCACTTGATTTTTCTTTATGCCGCGGTTCTATTACAAGGGTTTTGTTTGAACCGGGTGTAGTTAGTTTTATTTTTTCTAGAGTAGGAGCCATGGTAAGATGAATTGAATTGGAGCAATATCTCTTGACTTTGTTATGCCTTGAGAATAGTGAGTACTTTGATTGTGACGCTTAGGCTCAGTTTTTGACTCTTATATAAGTACCACTTAAATTTGCTTAACTGCTTTGACTAGAGTATCTTGATGAAACCAATCCTGAGTGAGTTATATGCCATATGTGTGGGAGGTTTGTGTGTTATTCTGTGCATTGCATTTGATATCTAGAACTTGCCTCGTGTGTTTGCAAAGCGAAATAGTAGTGTCGTTCACTCTTGAAAGTGATATAGGTGTTTCTTTGTTGAGCCAGATATATATAGTTTACCCGCCTAATTGTTATATAATGTAGTTAACCCCTTTGAGCATGTAATCCTATTTTCTTAGCAACCACATTACAAACCTTACCCATTTGTTTGAATTAACCATTTTTTTTAATCTTTTAACCTCTCATGAGCACTTGAATTATTATGAATTTTGTAAAAATTAAAGTGTGGGGTGGTTTGTTTGGCTTTTGAGTGGAACTAATGAAATAAGGAGAAATATGCACTTTTTTGAAAAAATAAGAGCCGCTTGAATTGCAAAAACAAAAAGAAAAATATAATTGTATTGTTGTGAAAAATACTCCTTGATAGTGGTGACTCTTGATATAATGTGCTTAAAGAAGTATGGAGTTAATATACATTGATGCGAAGGTGGAGTTATGGTTTGACATAAGTATGGGGTTAAATATTAAAGTGTATGTATTAAAGTGCTTAGGGAGGTGTAGTCACTCTTTTATTCAAATGTATCCTACCCGACCCGCGGCCTACATTACAACCAATTAAAGTCCTACTTGATCCTAGACTGAATGAGCTCGATTAGTAGAGTAGTACACTACGGTCAAGCCTATGGTGCATCTTTTGTGGCATATGAATGTTATTTCTAAGAGTGAGTGAATTCTTCCTATCTTGAGTTCCTAATTGTTCTTAAATTTTAATGTGTGTGGAACTACTCTCTTTTGTTGTGTGAGAGCACTTGATTCATGAAGGAAAGGTAATGTCATTGACCTTTATGTTAGAGTAAGTGAGTGAGTTGTGAATAATGCATGGTACTTGTGAGCCAAATCTTGAGGTGAAGATGTTACACTCTTGTGCTTAGTCTATTTTAAAGATTCTTGGTGTGATGAGTTAGGAGAATTGTTTAAAAAGGTCGTGTCTATATAAAGTGTAGCATGATTGCTCGAGGACGAGCAACGTTTAAGTGTGGGGTAGTAATGTTTGGCTATAATTCTATATTTTTAGTGCATTACTTACCTTACATTTTGGGGCTTTGATACTAAACTATACTATATTTGTGCTTAATTAAGTGTATTTTATGTGTATGTATGTTGAAGACGAAATTGGGAGCAAAGTAGAGATTTTATATATATTTTATACATTACAAGCATGGAGTTATGATTATTTAATCAGTGGAGATATAAGGATTAAAGTTAACATTACAAAAGAAGACAAAAGTCAATTGAAAAAGAAGAGAAAACGTGAATTTGTAAAGTTAGGCAACAAATCAATAATGAGAAACGAATCAACAATATGAGGCAAGGCGAGCAAAAAAGCTCGCGTTTGATCTTACGCCACCAGGGCTAAAGTGAGGTGGAGCGCGCTGGAGAGGTTGCCTCGCGAGGCAGGGTCTGTCGCGAGGTGCTTCGCGTGTTGCCGGTTTCAAGCCTATTTTGTCTCCTTTTTAGTTTTGGACTTGGTTATTTCGTCTAGGCCTTTTCCCTACACATATAAATAGTCATTAAACACCATTTTCTGGGGGAGATTGGACAAAGGTAGAGCACAGAACCGCCGTGGAGGCCGAAATTCATCAGATTCTATCTTTCTTCCATAAAACTTAGTAATCTTTACTTTTTCTTGATGATTTGTTGTTTTGCTACCATATTTATGTGGAGTTAAACTTCACGTTCTAGTGTTGTGGTTGTCATGAGTATTAAAATTTATTAATTATATTACCGTTAATTCAAGTTATCATCTTTGGTTGTTTCTCTAATTCTGTGCATAATTGCTTAATTGTTTGGCCAGCAGTTGAGTTCTATTTACTATCTATGTTATGCTTGGGAAAGCCGTGCTTAGATTAGAGTAGAATTGGAGAAGCTTGTTTCTGAACCCGTGGCATGGGGAAAGATTTCGCGGTTAGGATAGGAATATACCTAACAGTCTTGCTTAGTTGAATATTGTATTATATTCATTCATGTAAGATTCAAGACCATAGGAATATAGGGTTGATATATTATGTATAGACGGATAGTATTATGGTAATATGCTATTTATATAAACGATCCGGTCAACTAGCAATCATAGATAATTTGGATTAACAGGTGTAATTACGAACTCAATAGGATTGATAAACCGACCACAACCCTGGAATCTATATCTCCCTTGGTTACGTGTTTGAATTTCGCAATAGTAGTTATAATAGAAAATTTAAACTTTTGATCATCTTGGACAGTAAGTTGATTTTAGTTTGCTTAGTTAACGGTTAATCTAAGTCTCTGTGGGTTCGACATCCGACTTTCGAGTCACTTTATTACTTGACGGCCATGTATACTTGCGTGTACTTGGGGAACCAATAAGTTTTTGAGTGATGTTTGGCTATAATTCTATATTTTTAGTGCATTAGTTACTTTATATTTTGGGGCTTTAATGCTAAACTATACTATATTCGTGGTTAATTGAGTTTATTTTATGTGTAGATACGTTGAAGATGAAAATGAGAGCAAAGTAGAAATTTTATGTGTAATTTATATACTACAAGAATGGAGTTATGATTATTTAATTGTGGATATATAAGGATTAAAGTTTAACATTACAAAGGAAGGAAAAAGAGACAAATCAAAGGAAGACGAAAGAGACAAATCAAAAGAAGACAAAAAGAACAATTGAAAAAAGAAATAAAAACGTGAATTGGATATGTTAGGCAACAAAATTGAATCGAAGGAGCAGCAGGCGTAGCGAGCTACTATGCTCGCATTAGAGCAGGCGAGGTGAGGATTAAAGCGCGCGACAGAACTTGCGTCGCACGGGCTACAGCGAGAAGAAGCTCGCATTTTGCCTCGTGCCACGAGGCCTGTAGCGAGGATGTTTCGGGTTTTAAAGCCTATTTTGTCTCCTTTTTGGTTTTGGACTTAATTATTTTGTTTGGGTCTTTTCCCTACACATATAAATAGTCATTAAACACCAATTTGCGAGAGTTTTGTGACCGGAGGCAAGAACATTACGTGAAATAACTTTTGGAGGAGAAAATTATCGAGTTCTTCATTCCTTCATCTTTTCTTTGTAATTTGTTTATGCAAAATACCTGAAAAATTGTTACTACGAACATGAGTGGCTAAGCACTCTGGTTCTAGGGTTGTGGTTGACATGATTATTAACGTTTATTAATTACATCTTCGTTAATTCGGATTATCATATTGTGGTTGTTTCTTTAATTCTAATTTTAACTTGTGAATTGTTGTAGCTGCCAACTCACCTTACTATCTATGCTATGCTTAGGAAATCCATGTTTAGATTAGAGTAAAGTTAGAGAGAGCTTGTTTCTGAACCCGTGGTTCGGGGAAAGATTTCGCGGTTAGGATAGGAATATACCTAACAGTCTTGCTTAATTTAATACCGTATTATATTCGTTCATGATAGACTCAATTCCATAGAAATATAGGATTGATATATTGTGGGCAGGCGAGTAGTATTGTGGGAACATGCTATTCATATAAACGATCCGGTTAATTAGCAACCATAGATAATCTGGATTAACGAGTGTGATTATTGAACTTAATATGATTGATAAACCAACTACAACCCTGAAATTTTCACATCCTCTGAATTAAAATCTCATCATACACATTTGCATTCTTGATAAATTAGTTGTTACTTTTTTAATTTCCGCAATAGTAGATTAATAGAAAAACTTCACTCTTAAATATCTTGGACAATTAATTTATTTTAGTTTGCTTAGTTGACAACTGATCTAAGTCTCTGTGGGTTCGACATCCGACTTTCGAGTCACTTTATTACTTGACGGCCATGTATACTTGCGTGTACTTGGGGAACCAACACACACTATGTAACTGTGATTTCTGGAAGGGTAACTCTCAACTTAGGCGGACGAGGCCTACCTGCAAACAGATAATACGAATCAAGGCCAATGAGGCCATATTTTGAATCATTTGAAAATAACATCCCTCTCATTTGAGGGGTAAACATACCCAAAAGTTTATATACATAAATGTGCAGGTCGACGAGGCCGCCATGAATGTCTCCAACCAACAATACCAAACTGAACATATACACATGGCTGGCAAGGCCAAGCTCTTCTCTTTCATGCTTCGAAGCAGACTTTCGGCCGATGACAATTGGGACAAGACAGTCTCTTTTTCTGCAGCGAAGCGGTCCATACCTTCTTTCCACCCCAAGGTCTCCGCCTTTATCATGTCAAACTCCTCACGGAGTTGCCCGATCATCTCGATCTTCTGCTGCAGCTGTGAAATTGAAATATTAGCCATCGTTCCCGAATCGAGCCCATGAGTTTTAAGATTGTCATTACCTGCTCGGTCAGGCCGGTCTGATCTTGGTAAGCCTTGGCCAACTCGGCTCGGAGGTCCTTGGTCTCCTCTTCTCTTTGCCCACAGAGAAGTCTAAGGGCATTTCTCTCCTCCCGTGAGCCTTCGGAGGTCGGCCTTGTACCGCCTCAGCTCAGCTCGAGACCGAGAAAATGCTTCCGGATGAAGTCCTGAGGCCTACGCAGAAAGAAGAAAGGAAGTTAGAAATGAAAACTAAACAAGGGTAATACCAACAAGGGGAGTTAAGGCTTACCCGATTTAGAGCTTGCTGCACTTCGTTGAAAAGGCTCGATGCCTCACCCGATTCCTTCCTCGGAACCTCCAAGTCGCTCAGGCCGGTAGCATCTTCGACCCTAGTAAAATAATCACGGAAGGGATCCTCCCTTCCGCGGCCTCCTTCAATGGAAAGGGTATTCAAGGCCCGAGCCTCTCGAATCATCTCCTCGGAAAATGAGGGGAGCAGCGGGGAGCCCCTAATTTCTATTGCCCCAAGTGAATCACTTGGGGCGTTTTCTCCATATCGGGGGGGCTCGAGATCCTCCCCTACATCCGTACCCACCATTGGCTCATTATGGTGGGGGGGTAGCCTCGATCCTTGATGATTCGGGGACTTCGACCAATTCTCTTCCCGAGACTCCCTCAGCACGAGATGGAATCTCCGCAGCCTTCACCGATTCAGTAGCCTTTGGGGCCTCGGTGCTCATTTTCACTCGGGCTACCAGCCCGGAGTCATCTTCTTCCTCTTCATCTTCATCCCTAAGACGCTGAACAGAGTCTTCAGTCAGGAGGATGATATTCCTCCTCAGCTTACGATCCGCCTTCTTCTTAGGTTCCTGATCCTTGGAGGTCGAGATCTTTTTCCTCTTTTTGTCCTTCATCGATTTCGATGCCGGGATCGAAGTCTCCTCCCCACCAGATAAGGGCCTCATAACAGCATCTTTGCCAAGGCCTGTATAAAAATAAAATAAGTAAGAAACTCTTTACAAAGTCAACAAAGATGTGGGAAAGAAGCTTACCATGTGTTTTGGCATCCCATCGGCCCTTTGATAAATCGCGCCACGAGCGCTCGGCATATGTAGAGGTCGAGGCCAGGTCCCCTACCCAGCTCTTAAGTTTAGGAATTGCATCAGGCATCCAAGCAACCGCTATATCACGGAAAAGGATATCGGTGATAAAGAAACGAAGGAGCAAAACAATAAGAGCTAACAGTAGAATTGCACTTACGCCTCATAATCCATTTCTCGAGAATTGGCATCTTCTCGGCCGGGATAAGGTCGGAAGTTTTCACTCGAATGAACCGGCTCATCCAACCTCGGTCCTTATCCTCGTCTATGCTCGAGAACAGTACTTTGGTAGCTCGGCGTTGAAGTTTTATTAACCCACATATAACCTGATGAGGTGGTCGAGTGTAAAAGGCATCCCCTCGACTTTGCTCACGAAAAATCGGAGCAGAATAACTATTCGCCAAAAGGAAGGGTGGATTTGTCCTAAGGTTATTTGATACTGGTGGCAGAAGTCAACGACAACGGGGTCGAGGGGGCCCAACGTGAAAGGGTAAGTGTACACACTTAAAAACCCTTCCGCATAGGTGCTGATATCTTCTCCGGGAGCCGAGATCACCACTTCTTTGTTTTCCTAGTTGCAATCTTTCCTTACCTGCTTGAGGTATCCCTCAGTTATCGAGCATATATACCTCGATACTGGCTCGCATCGACCGAGAACCGACGAGGCCTTATTGTTCTTTAAATCAAAAGTGAGAACACACACCCCGGGAACACACTCCTCAGGTCGTGGCTCCACCGGTGTTTTGTTGCCGGCTGGCCGCGATGAAGAGGTGTTCTCTTTTTGAGGAACAGTTTTTGACGTTTTGGCCATCTAAATTTCTGTGAACAAAGATCAGAAGTATTTTGGTGTTTTGAGAAAATATTTGCAGTGAAAATCACAGATTTGCAGATGAAGAACTCAGAAGATGCGAAAAAGAACTTAGAAGATTTGGAGATTGCAGATCTAAAAGTAAAATATGGTAAAGAGATGAGCTATTTATAGAGTGGGCGATGACGGTTCAATATCAGCAGTGGCTGACCATCGTCTGACACACATTTAATGCCTTGGTAACTGAACCGACGGGACAGTTATCACATACGTCATGGTCGAGCTCGATGCAAACGTCAATGTATATCTAGTCGTATCATTGAAAAATCATATCGTTTCTCGCCACATTCTTCCCGAGAAACGAGGGGACTATCTGTATACGGTCAAAATCGGTTTTGCCCTTCATGTAATTAGTCAAGATTGGAACATGATGGACCGAGGGTCGTTTTCATAATACCGAGATGAGATCTGAAGCCAGGTTACCAAGCTCAAGATTCAGGGACCGATCAATACCGAGCTCGAGTCAGTATCGAGCTTGAAATCTGGAGATCGACCAATATCAAGTCCGACCAAGATCGAGCTAAGAGACAAGAGCCGTTGTAGCCGCACTTGGGGAGAGAATCTCGACGGGGATTAAGGAAAAGCTAAATTAACTAATCTATCATGGGATCCCCACTATGTATTTTTTATTATATCCAAAGTAGGATCCATCCATTATAAAAGAGTGACTATCATTTCTGTAAGCAGACATTTACACACTCCTTTATTGAAAAGATTATTGATATTCACATATAGATACAGGAGAAATTATCCTTTTGTGAGCCTTATACATTGATTCAACTTGCTTGTTCATAAATCATTTTCTACTCAGTTTGGTTTGTATTTCATTCTTTTTTTACAGTCAATATTCAATATTTTTCTACATACTTTTCCAATTTGTGCCAAGTTATACCACGTATCCTTAGAACTACGTATAAATTCAACTCTCCGTTTTTCGGTTAAACAGATATACACAAAGATTGTATGGTGGAATTCCAGAAGTTAGCCATGAGTTAAGTAAGCTGCAAGGGTATTCAATTGGGTATCCAAACATCAGCAGCGATTACATAATTGCCTCTTGAAACGTCTTTATATTAAGCAAAACATTCAAGCAGTTGAGTGATCAACATGAAAAAAGAACCACGAACGGTTGAGTCGAGAATAAATTGGCAAAATCTCGAGGCTGAATCTGTTTCTCCCTATCAATGTAGGATAAACCTCCTATCCAATAAAAAAAAAAATTAAAAAATGTACAATGAAAATGAAAAGGGTTGCGAGTGAAATTTCTTGGTATGCTCTAAATGGAGTACTACACCATTTGAGCTAACAAGTGAGAGTGCTAGAGCTAATATGGTTTTTCAACTCCACAAATGTCCTCTGCATTATCAGAAATAATTGACAAATTAGAGTCTGTTAGAAGCAAGACAAACAAGCAACTCCGTTTTAATGTCATGCTCGGTAACACAAAGGAAAGCATCATAATTAGGCTGCTGGCCTAAAGATGGGTTTGTCTAGCTACTGAACAAAGGGCAAACTACAGCACATGTTCTGGTTTTATTTCAGTGGCGGGACATTGGTAATTAGACTTATAAGCCACATCACAACAGAACCTACGATCCAACAAACCACACAAAAGACTAAGACACCAGCCAAAATGGTGGCTAATGGAGGGCCTGATGCATCACTGCTTTTGTCTGATCCTCCTGAAGAATTGTTGTTTGATGCTGATATAGGTAGTAGTCTCTGCCTTAGCTGCACACTCACAGCATTGTTGAATCTGAACAACAAAACAGAGAACCAAAAAATTGTAACATCCTTTGACAACAGCACATCTAAGTACAATGAAAATGATATCATAAACCACTGAGGTTGTGCTCAAGAGGCATCAGTTGTCGTCTATGTTGCTCGGAATCTCTAAAAATACCATTGCACCCGTGTCGGATCCTTCCAAAATGCACTACTTCTGGAGGATCTAACATGCACCCGGCTGCATATTTGAAGAGTTCGAGCAACATAGGTTGTCGCCTATCTACCACAAAACCCCTGCTTTAAAAAGCCTGTACTTTTTGTCCTTCTTGTAGAGCTCCATACACCCATAAAACTAGAAAGTGAGACAATATACGTTGTACGTACAAATTTGGAAAACATATACTGAAAAAAAAAGGGGGACCTCTATTTTCAAGCATCCAGTCCAATAATAAAATCTACAGAAGATTTCCAAGCCCTGGATAGTAAAAACAGCTATAGACCTTTTAAGGCATGGCAAAGTAATGCAAGTTTTCTAATGTTTGGATGTCAAGAAGTGGCAACTTCATTCACCACAATAACATGATTGGAAATCGGAAGCACTTAATGTGATATAGTAAGCTTGTCCAGAAATCATACAATGTCATTAATTCAAGTACCTTTTGACAGTTTCTCTTTGTTCCGTCCAGAGGTGGTTTTAACATCAAACAATTTTTCTGGTGAAGGAGAGAGAACGTCTTCGAGATCGGTTTTAGCATATTTATAAATCCTAGCACATTCTCAAACCTTACAACTGAACCAGCAGGATTCAAAAGCCTTCACTACTATGCAGTCCACTTCTAATGGTGTACATAGTATTTATTACTTCCTCTATTCCAATTTATATGATGCACTTTGCTTTTTAGTCTGTCCCAGAAAGAACACTACCTTTTTATATGTAGAAACAATTTGATTTTAAACTTTTCATTTTACCCTTAATGAGATTATTTACAGCCACACAAATTTCTACGACTTGTTTTGGACCGCAAGTTTCAAAAGTCTTTCTTTCTTAAACTTCGTGTCCAGTCAAACTACGTAACATAAAATGGAACGGAAGAAGTACCATTGATTGTTGAATTATAGTTATACATGGGAGGATAAACAAGGAAAACTTCTATAAACAAAGCAAAAACATTCCGTAGGAATCCAAAGAATCGTGCAAATGATCTGAGTTCAAACATTAGCACCCTAGTAATCGAGGAAGCTGGAACAAAGATTAACGGAGTCTAGGATTCAATCCCTGTAAAGATAGAAAAGTTAAATAATTTCTCTTCATTTGTATAAGTCTTGATGGACAATTTTATCTAGTACCGTGGTGGGAGAACGCAAGCACCCGATGAAATAACTAGAGCCCGTTTGGACATAAGAATTTTTTCACTTTTTTCGAAAAAATAAAATTTTCAATTTTCACTTAAGAGATTTTTCAAAATTTCCACTCAGATCACTCACAAAACTTCAAAAACATCCCAAAATTATATTCATCTCCAAACACAACTCTAATTTTAAAATACCATTTTCACCTGAAAAAGAAAATCACTTTTTTATGGAATTTTACCATTCTTATGTCCAAACGCCCACTTAATTGCGAGTAAACTGGTTCTGGCAGCACCTGTATTAAAAAATTTCACACACACTCACTTCCCTTCCCTTCCCTCCATACGCACACACTCACTCACTTGGTCATTTAACTAGCAGCAGAAGGCATTGTATGTCACCAATGAACAACCCATTAATGCTAAAATTACTACAAATTTTAGACTAAAGAGCAAGTAAAAAGAATAATTTTGAGTCTAGAAGAGTGTAAATTGAAGCATTTGTACCTGAAATTGAAGTGGGCAAGGAAAGCACCGTGGCTAGGACTGAGGAAGGTAACAAAGGAAGATTGAGGCCTGTGAAGGGGACGCTGAAACCTTAGAACGGCTTGGAATGGACGAGCATAACAATGGACGGACGCCATTTCTGTGTGCCAGACGTTTGCTTGTGTCTCTACCCCGTGGGGCGTGGGTACTAGTTAGATTTTGTGAATTATGAAGGAATAATGACAAATCTGAAATTAGTGAATGCAAAGAAATGATGGTGACATGTGATGGGACCTTTATGAATTATTAGACAAAAGATTCTATTGGTTTTTTTATTAAAAAAAAGTTCTCCCTCCGTTCCAATTGATGCTGTGAATCGGAATTTAAGAAAAAATGAAAAACTTTTATACTTTGTTGTGCTAAACAAGTTAAAAGGAGCCCAGAGTATTTGTGTGATTATAAAAGCTTCTCATTAAGGGTAGAATTGTAAGTTTAAGCAAAATTGTTTCCAAATTTAAAAAGGGATCATTCTTTTTGGAACGGACCAAAAAAAAAAGGTTCACATAAACTGAAACGGATGTAGTATTTCTATTGCTTTATTTTTAATTTTTAGTTCTTTTATTTCCAATATTGTGTCTAGTAATCACCGACATGCCGATTTGCACCGTGTGAGACCCATAAAAGAGGGAAGACAGTCTTATAATAGAAAAATTATTTTTAGGGTTCGAACGAAGACCTCTGGTTAAGCACGTGGGAATCACATTCATCTCAACGAAATTCTTGGTAATTATTGATTTATTTTGTCTGCCTTTTCCTTTTCTCTTGCCTTTTTTCGATAACTAAATGGAAATAAAAATAATAATAAGAGCTCACTCATCTCATTACTTTGATTATCTAAAATTAGATTTAATTGCTTGGTAGGATTAGTAATTTAGTATTGTCACCTTAAATTGCTAAAAGTTGTAGTTTTGTGGAGTACTTTTTTTAGTATTATGTTTTTTGTAACAGTAAAAAAAATTGTTTTTAGCTTGCCGAATAAATGTTTATATTACTGAGCAGTTTACCCTAAGTAAAACTATAGTATAGAATCTCTAATAACTTTCAGATGGAGTAATGCGAATATTTATAAAAACAAATGGAGAATTAAGAGTACTTATTTGGGACTTGTTATTGTTAAAACAAACATTTTGCTAGTCGATCCAACTTGTTCTTTGACACGTGCTATTGTCTATGACTCTATGTCAAGCTAATTGTGTATGGCCCGGTCAAGGCGATAAACAGATTTGCAACAAAGGAACTTGCTTTTTGTATGTAAATGATAAAAAAGAATGGGTTATTAAAAATAGGAATATGGGGGAAGGGAATAAAACACAATATCTGTATACGGTCAAAATCGAGTTTGGCCTTCATATGACTAGTCGAGATTGGAACATGATAAACCAAGATTTGGCCTCGTGTAGAATCGAGTCATAGTGCAGAGTTGAGTCGCCGAGCTCGTGATCCAGAGACCGATCAAGATCGAGATCAACCAAGATCGAGATCAACCAAGATCGAGATCAATCAAGATCGAGACCGGTCACGATCGAGATCGGCCAAGATCGAGATCGAGCAAGTCAGAGATCGATCAAGATCGAGATCGGTCTCAATTGAGGAGAGCTTATCGAGCCAAAAAATAAAAAATCAGAATATCCGCAATTGGGCGACAATCTCGGCGAAAATCCAGACGCATATCAAGGAAAGACTAATTAATTAATCTATCATGGGATTCCTTACTGTATTTTAGAAATTATATTAAGAATAGGATTTCCCTACTATATAAAGGGGAGTCTGATTATTTGTAAGGGCAAATTCATGGAGATTCATAGAATGTAGAGCTATAAAAGCTATATACCACTTTTCTTCTGTTTTTCGGAGATTCAGTCATTTTGTTTTTATATCAATCTACTCTCCATTCAGTTTGAGGGTGATCAAACTTGAGGTCCTAGGCTAACTAATCCATCCGGTTTGCATTCGTTTCTTTTACAGTTAATTTCGATATTCATTTATATATTTTCTCAACTTGTATCAAGTTATACTACGTATCCTTAGAACTACATATAAATTCAATTGTTATCCGGTTTTTGGATAAACAGTTTGGCGCACACTGTGGGGCTAAGGATAATAGTGGTTATTTGATACAAATCTCTATAAAACACACTATTTTATACTTGCTCTTGGAAGTATCTTTGATTTCAGGCTAAAAATGATGAACTCTCAATTAATACCCCTACATATCGACAACGAATCTGGCCATCAAGGGGAGAATAACAGCGGGACACCCAGGGATAAAAGGCCGCCCGTTGACCCCGTTGGAACTCGGGTCGTGGATCCGATTGATGTTAATTGGCATGTGGAACCCGATCTGCAGTTCGAAATACCCCAAATATTGAAGAAGACGGGACCAGCCTGCGTATGATCTTCGAAATGCTGCAAGCTCAATAGGTGGCGATAGATCAGTTGCAGAGCCAAACCTAGGGACCAAGCAGGGCTGAGCCCGGTCTACCCCAAGAAGTCACCTAAAGACCGGGGCCAGGTATGGCAAGGTCAAATGAACAAGAATAGGGGACTAACCCCGAAATTATAAAGATGCTCGAGGAACTGACAAAGCGGATAGAATCAGGGGAAAAGAGGATCGAAGCAAACGACAAGAAAATGGAAACTTATAACTCCAGGGTTGATCAGATCCTGGGGGCACCACCGATATTGAAGGGTTTGGATTCCAAAAGGTTCGTACAAAAGCCTTTCCCCCCGAGCGCAACTCCCAAACCGATCCCCAAGAAGTTCCGCATGCCCGAGATTCCTAAGTATAATGGAACGACTGACCCCAACAAGCATGTCACCTCTTACACGTGTGCCATTAAAGGGAATGATCTATAAGACGACGAGATCGAATCCATATTACTAAAAAAATTCGGGGAAACCCTGTCAAATGGAGCAATGATATGGTATCATAATTTACCACCTAACTCTATCGATTCTTTTGTCATGCTTGCAAATTCTTTTGTAAAGGCACACGCCGGAGCCATAAAGGTCGAGACTAGGAAGTCGGACCTTTTCAAGGTAAAGCAAAAAGAGAACGAGATGCTAAGAGAGTTTGTATCTCATTTTCAAATGGAACGAATGGATCTACCACCGATCACACACGATTGGGTCGTTCAAGCTTTTACCCAAGGACTAAATGAACGAAGCTCACTGGCTTCACAGCAGTTGAAGCAGAACTTGATTGAGTACCCGGCTGTTACCTGGGCCGAAATACATAATCAGTATCAATCAAAGATTAGAGTCGAAGATGACCAGCTGGGAGCTCCTTCTAGATTCGTTATCAAAAGGGATATCGATCGAGAACCAAGGTTGAACAGGGATCGATACCAGCTGTATAATAGAGATCATAGGGGCAACGGACCTGGGCACAACCCTGTACGAGGTGAGAGGAGAAGTGATCGAGGCCAAAGCTCTCGAGGGATGATGAGGAATAATGGTTTCGACAGACATACCGGACCTAAGGAAGCACCACGATTGTTAGAGTATAACTTCAATGTTGATGCATCCGCCATCGTATCGGCTATCGGACGCATCAAAGATACTAAATGGCCTCGACCTCTGCAGACCGATCCAGCTCAGAGAAATCCCAATCTAGTATGCAAGTATCATGGCACCCATGGCCACAGAACGGAAGATTGCATGCAGTTGAGAGAAGAAGTAGCCCGGTTATTCAATGAAGGGCACCTTCGGGAGTTTTTAAGTGATCGGGCCAAGAATCACTTCAAAAATAGAGAGTTCAATAGACAAAATGAGCAAGAAGAACCGCAACACATTATTCACATGATTATCGGGGGGATCGATGTTCCCAAGGGCCGGTGTTAAAACGCACTAAGGTGTCAATCATAAGGGAGAAGCGATCTCGGGCTCAGGATCACATACCGAAAGGAACCTTGTCCTTCAACGACGAGGACGCAGAAGGAATCATGTAGCCCCATAACGATGCAGTAGTAATATCTGTACTCATGAATAAGACTCAAGTTAAGCGTGTGTTAATCGATCCAGGTAGTTCGGCCAACATCATTTGATCGAGGCTCATAGAGCAACTCGGCCTACAGGACCAGGTTGTGCCCGCGGACCTAGTACTAAACGGATTCAACATGGCATGTGAAACTACGAAGGGCGAGATAACTTTTTCAGTAAACGTGGCCGGGACCATCCAAGAAATGAATTTCCACGTGATCGAGGGTGACATGAGGTATAACTCCTTGTTCGGAAGACCATGGATCCACAACATAAGAGCAGTACCCTCGACCCTTCACCAGGTTCTAAAATTCCCAACACCGGAAGGAATCAAAATAATCTACGGGGAGCAATCCACCGAAAAGGAAATATTTGTCGTTGACGAAGTGATTCCGATGCCATCACTCTCATCAACAAAGGATTCAAATTCGAAGGGAAAACATGAGACCTAATAGAAATCACAAACGTCGGCCTCGACCCAACTAGAGAAGCAGGAGTCTGACGAAGATGATGATTATAGGGTCCCTCGAGCCTTCATAATCCCCGATGATTCTGAAGCTACCAAATCAACGGTCGATGAACTGGAGAAAATCATACTAAACGCACATCTGCCCGAACGAAAGGTATACCTGGGAACAGGGTTAAATCCCGAGCTCAGGAAAAAGCTTATTCAATTTCTTATAGCTCACATGGATTGTTTTGCTTGGTTCCATCTTGACATGACAGGGATCTCATTGTATATCACCACCCACAAACTAAGCTTGGACCCGAAGTTCCATCCGGTGAAACACAAAAGAAGACCCCAGTCTGAGGTCAAACATGCTTTCGTCAAAGACGAGGTAACCAAGCTTCTTAAAATAGGGTCCATCCGTGAAGTAAAATATCCTGAATGGTTAGCAAACATTGTAGTAGTCTCTAAAAAAAGAAAACAAACTTAGAATGTGTGTAGATTACAAGGATCTAAATAAAGCATGCCCCAAGGATTCTTTTCCTTTGCCTAATATCAATCGCATGATCAATGCCAAAGCCGGCTACGAGATCTTCAGTTTTCTCGATGCCTATTTCCGGTACAATCAAATACAAATGAACCCGGATGATCAAGAAAAGACCCCGTCTATCACTAAGTATGATACCTACCGCTATAATGTAATGTCATTTGGATTTAAAAAATGCTTGTGCCCCTTATCAACGCCTAGTAAATCGTATGTTCGAAGAACAAATAGGAAAATCTATGAAAGTTTACATTGATGACATGCTAGTTAAGTCCCTGCGAGAAGAGGACCATTTAAAGCACTTGCAGGAAACTCTCAGTATATTGAAGAAATACAATATGAAGCTAAACTCGGAAAAATATGCACTCGGGATCGGGTTAGGCAAATTTCTTGGTTTCATGGTATGTAACGGAGGAATCGAGATTAATCCCGACAAGATCAAAGTTATCGATGGCATCACGGTGGTAGACAACGTAAAGGTCGTGCAGAGGTTAACCGAGCGCATGGCCGCCCTGGGCAATTCATCTCGAGGTACTTCGATAAAGGCCACCGATTTTTCTCACTGCTAAAGAAGAAAATAATTCCACATGGACCTCGGAATGCCAGCAGGCCTTAGAAGGGATTAAACGGTACTTATCGAGCCCGCCGCTGCTTCACACACCAAGGGCAGACGAACAACGTTACTTGTATTTGGAAGTATCGGAGGTAGCAGTAAGTGGAGTCCTAGTCCGGGAAGAACGATGTACGCAATTTCCCATTTATTATATCAGTCGGACATTAGGTGAGGCCGAAACTAGATATCCCACCTAAAGAAATTGGCGCTCGCTTTGATAAGCACCTCTAGGAAACTAAAATCATACTTTCAGTGTCACCCCATATGTGTTGTAACAACTTATCCACTTCGAAATATTTTGCATAAACCCGAGCTTTTGGGATGGTTGGCTAAATGGGCCATATAAATCAGCGGGTATGATATCGAATATCGACCCCGAACAACAATTAAGTCTCAAATTTTGGCAGACTTCGTAGCTGACTTCACGTTGATAGATTTGAACTGTTCTAACGAAGAACACGAAAGAAGAGAACAAGCTCTAACATCTCTTGCTGATATCATTCACCGGACTTCCGGTGACCACCGGACTAGGTAAGACCCCCACCCCAGCCCACCACCACCCACCCCACCCCTGTCTTATTTTCCTCTATCTCCTGCGTTCTTCTTCTTCCCCCTTACTCCCCTCCCCCCTTTTTTTTGCTTTTCAGATCTGCCACCCTCCCCTTTTTTTATATTTCCCTTTTCTTCTTCTCCTCTCTTTCTCTCCCCTATACCTCGTCTCTTCCAACCCCATCCCCCTATTTTCTAGTGCACTGATCTAGCCTAGCGGTGGTGGAGGCTGAGATAATTTTTCGGCAAGCCTCGGGCAAAGCGGGCGGGAACTTCCAAAACATAGCTGTTGTGGACAACACCTTTCTTGGCACTCGTGGTGACTTTAGGTTCTATTGTTCTTGCTTTGAATTTTCTATTCTGCTCGCGGGA
>AWOL01S0054592.1:13785-24976 GCA_000715115.1 Nicotiana otophora | reverse complement strand
TCATTACAGGTATTGTTCCAGTCTGTCATAGAGATGCATCGGTATTATTTGACCCAGGCTCTACGTACTCATATGTGTCCTCTTATTCTGCCCCACATTTGGGTGTATCTCAGGATTCTTTGAGTTTCCATGTTTACGTGTCTACTCCTGTGGGAGAGTCTCTTATTGTGGACCGTGTGTATCGGTCTATTTGATTGCTCTTAGTAGTTTTGAGACCAGAGCTGATTTATTATTGCTCAGTATGGTAGACTTTAATGTTATTTTGGGCATGGACTAGTTGTCACCCCATTATGCTATTCTGGATTGTCACGCTAAGATCGTGACGCTGGCTATGCCAGGCTTACCGCGATTAGAGTGGAGAGGTACCTTAGAGTATACTCCCAATAGAGTTATTTCATTTCTTAAAGCTCAACAAATGGCTGATAAGAGGTGTGACGTGTATCTAGCTTATGTGAGAGATCAGTATTGATACACCTACAGTTGAATCTGTCCTAGTAGTGATGGACTTTCCAGATGTGTTTCCAGCAAATCTTCCAGTCATGCCGCCCGACAGAGATATTCATTTTGGCATTGATTTGTTGTCGGACACTCAGCCCATCCCTATTCCTCCATATCGTAGGGCTCCTCCTGCGTTGAAGGAGCAGTTACAAGAGTTGCTTGATAAGGGCTTTATTCAGCCCAGTGTGGGGTGCTCCTATCTGGTTTGTGAAGAATAAGGATGGTTTTATGCGGATGTGTATTGATTACCGCCAGTTGAACAAAGTCACAGTGAAGAACATGTATCTGTTGCCTCATATTGATGACTTGTTTGATCAGTTATAGGGTGCCAGAGTGTTTTCCAAGATTGATTTACATTTAATCTATCATCGGTTAAAGATTCGGGAGCCAGATATCCCGAAGACTACCTTCAGGACTCGGTATGGTCACTATGAGTTCTTTGTGATGTCTTTTGGGCTGATCAGTGCCCCAGTAATATTCATGCACTTGATGCGCAGTGTGTTATGACCATATCTTGACTCATTCTTCATTGTCTGTATTGATGACATTTTGGTGTACTCCAGGACCCGGGAGGATCATGAGCAACACCCGAGGACTGTGCTTCATACTTTGAGAGAAAAGGAGTTGTATGCAAAATTTTCTAAGTGTGAGTTTTGGCTAGACTCAGTGGCATTCTTAGGCCATTTAGTATCGAGTGATGGGATCAAGGTGGATCCAAAGAAGGTGGAAGCAGTGCAAAGTTGGCCTAGACCGTCATCGTCTACGGAGATTCGGAGGTGTTTTGGTTTGGCAGGTTACTACCGTCGTTTTGTAGAGGGATTCTCATCCATTGCAGCACCCATGACCAGGCTGACCCAGAAGGGTATTCCATTCAGGTGGACAGAGGAGTGTGAGGAGAGCTTTCAGAAGCTCAAGACGGCTTTCACTTCAGCCCAGTACTGATATTGTCTACAGGTTCGGGGTCTTATACTGTATATTGTGATGCATCGCGGATTGGTCTAGGTGCGGTGTTGATGTAGGACGGTAGGGTGATTGCCTATGCATCCAGACAGCTGAAGGTGCATGAGAAGAACTATCTTGTCCATGACCATGAGTTAGCAGCTATTGTTCATGCCCTGAAGATTTGGCGGCACTATTTTTACGGTGTTCCTTGTGAGATTTACACCGATCATCGGAGTTCGCAGCATCTGTTTAAGAAAAAGGATCTTAACTTGTGTCAGCAGAGGTGGTTGGAACTACTTCAGGACTATGATATCACCATTTTGTACCACCCGAAGAAGGCCAATGTGGTGGCCGATGCTTTGAGTCATCAGGCGGAGAGTTTAGGGAGTTTAGCGTATCTTCTAGCAGCAGATAGACCTTTAGCATTGGATGTTCAGGCCTTAGCCAGGCAGTTTGTGAGATTGGATATTTTCGAGCCGAGTCGAGTGTTGGCTTGTGTGGTTTATCGGTCTTCTTTTTATGATCACATCAGGGAGCGTCAGTATGATAACCCTTACCTGCTTGTCCTTAAGGACACGGTTCAGCACGGCGATGCTAAGGAGGTCACTATTGGGGATGATGGCATATTAAGGATGCCAGGTAGGCTATGTGTGCCTAATGTAGATGGTTTGCATGAGTTGATTCTTCAGGAGGATCATAGCTCGCGGTACTCTATTCATCCGAGTGCCGTGAAGATGTATCAGGACTTGAGGCAGCATTACAGGTGGAGGAGGATGAAGAAGGACATAGTGGAGTATGCGGCTCGGTGGCTAAATTGCCAGCAGGTGAAGTGTGAGCATCAGCGGCCGGGTGGGTTGCTTCAGAAGTTAGAGATTCCGGAGTGAAAATGGGAGCAGATCACTATGGATTTCGTTGTTGGACTCCCACAGACTCAGCGGAGATTTGATGCAGTTTGAGTGATTATGGATAGGCTGACCAAGTCAGCTCATTTCATTCTACTGATGACTACGTATTCTTCCAAGCAGCTGGCTCGAATTTACATCTGCAAGATTGTCAGGCTTCATGGCGTACTGGTATCTATCATCTCTGACCGAGGTACGCAATTAACATCATGGTTCTGGAGGGTTGTACAGCAGGAGCTGGGTAATCTGGTTGAGTTGAGCACTTCATTTCACCCTCAGATAGCTGGACAGTCCGAGCGCATTATTTAGATACTGGAGGATATGATCCGTGCTTATGTGATAGATTTTGGGGGTGACTGGGATCAGTTCTTGACACTTGCAGAGTTTGCCTACAACAATAGTTATCAGTCGAGCATTCAGATGGCACCGTATGAGGCTCTGGATGGTGGGCGGTGTCGGTCTCCAATGGGTTGGTTCGAGCCAGGCGAGGCTAGATTATTGGGTATAGACTTGGTTTAGGACACCCTGGATAAGGTTAAGGTGATTCAGGATCTACTTCGCACAGCCCAGTCTAGACAGAAGAGTTATGCGGATCGGAAGGTTCGCGTGTTGCATTCATGGTTGGAGAGAGGGTCTTACTCTGGGTTTCGCCTATGAAGGGCGTTATGAGGTTCGGGAAGAAGGGCAAGTTGAGCCCAAGGTTTACCATCCCATTTTATGTGTTGGGACGTGTTGGGGAAGTTGCTTATGAGCTTGCCTTGCCTCCCAGCCTTGCGGTCCATCCAGTATTTCGTGTTTCTATGCTCTGGAAGTATCACGATGATCTGGCTCATGTGTTGGATTTCAGCTAAGAATAGTTGGACAATGATCTATCTTATGTTGAGGACCCAGTGGCTATTTTGGATAAGCAGGTTCAAAAGCTAAGGTCAAAGAATATTGCTTCCGTGAAGGTTCAGAATAGGGGTCAGCCGGTCGAGGAGGCGACTTGGGGAGTCCGAGCATGTTATGCGCAGCCGTAACCCTTATCTTTTCACCACTTCAGTTATGTCTTTTTGCTCGTTCGTGGATGAACGATTGTTTTAAGGGGGGAAGGATGTAACGACCCGGCCGATCATTTTGGGAGTTATAGCCCCGAACCCCTATTAACTTCTTCTTCCATATCTATTTTCTGCTATTGTGACTTGTCGGGAGGTTTCATTTTGGGTTTTGGAGTGTTTTGGGACACTTACTGCCTAAATGGAGGTTTAAGCCTTAAGCTTTGGACCGTAGTCGGAACTATGTGAAGAGGACTCCATAATGGAGTTATGTAGGTTCCATTAGCTCCGTTAGGTGCTTTTGGACTTAGGGGCGTGTTCGGATAGCGTTTTGGAGGTCCGTAGCTTATTTAGGCTTGAAATGGTGAAAGTCGAATCTTTTTTGAAGATTTGACAGGTAGTGGAAATTTTGATATCGGGGTCGGATTCCGATTCCGGAAGTTGGCGTAGGTCCGTAATATTGAATATGACTTGTGTATCAAATTTGGGGTCAATCGGACGTGGTTTGGTTGGGTTCGGNGTTCTTTAGGCTTGAATCCGGGTGTAATCAATGTTTTTGATGGTATTTGAGGTGGTTTGAGGATTCGACTAAGTTCGTATGGTGTTTTAGGATTGGTTGGTATGTTTGGTTGAGGTCCCGGGGGCCTCGGGTGAGTTTCAGGTGTTTAACGGGTCAAAACTTAGACTTAGAAGAATTTCTGATATGCTAGTTGTCACACCTCCCTTTTCCCGAGGGATAGGGGATATGGGAGTTTTTTCAATTAAAGTGACATTAACTGAAATGGGATTATTTAATTTAATTTAGAGTCGCCACTTGGAATAATTGTTAGGGTGTCCCAAATCTCCGATTTAGTTTAAAATCCCAAATCGGGGAAAGTGATTCTTATTTATGGTCTACGAACATAGAAGACAGGGTATGGGATTCTGTTAACCCCGGAGAAGGTATGAGGCACTCCCGAGTTCCGTGGTTTTAGCACGGTCACTTAACAATTAATAACTGGGTTAATTATCTGATTTATTACATGTCTACAACCTATTCTACATTTTTTTATTTTTTAACCACTTTAAATTAGTTTTAGCCCTTTTAGTATTTATGGAATTTATTTGAACAAGTCGTGATGTCGCTCACTCGTTGTTATGGTACATATTGCAAATCACGCCACGTGAAACGTACTCGTGATTCACGACATTTGTATTTTAATTATTATTATTTTAAATTAAAGTCAAGTCACGTGAAACGCACACTTGAGTTAGGATTTATGTATCATGACGATGCCACGAGAACCGTACCCATAGTCGCGATGATTTATTAATCGCGCCTAAAGCAAGCTACTATTGTTTATAAGTCTATCTTCCTAAACGAATTTGAGATTATCTTTCTTAATTGCTAATGGATCATTTAGGACTTGATGACCAAAAGGCTCTTTCAATTCATCTTATAATCTGTAGAACTATGTCCCAACTGATAGTAATACATTAATTAATCCAATCGTTCTTATCAGTAAAAAGTTATTCCTAAAGCCCAATCATTTCATATGAATGTCCATCTCATCTTTCAAGATATTAGTATATGGGCCAATTAGGAAATAATTCATTTACCAATTAAGCTTTTAGCCCATATTCTTAGCACTAACAATCATTCAAAAATAGCGACACCAGTGAAGCAAAACTCACGTCTTAATACCAAAAGAATTAACCAAGGAATTCAAGGCATGCTAATTAACTAAAACTAAAAACAGTAAGCAACTAGGCTAAAATATCCGAGAAAAACAACAAGTGAAATAGTAAACCAATCGTGAATCAATCCTTAAGCAAAACAGAAACAAAACATTCATACTTATAGCAACTATAATATGAATTGGAATCCGAAAACTGGAGAACAAGAAATGGACCTTTCAATAGCTAAATATTCTTCGGTACAACAGGAACAAAGCTCTGCTGGACCTTTTTACAAACTAACCAAAACCGGAAACAGTACCAAGCACCTCGACGNTGTCGCGCACTCGTTGTTATGGTACATATTGCAAATCACGCCACGTGAAACGTACTCGTGATTCACGACATTTGTATTTTAATTATTATTATTTTAAATTAAAGTCAAGTCACGTGAAACGCACACTTGAGTTAGGATTTATGTATCATGACGATGCCACGAGAACCGTACCCATAGTCGCGATGATTTATTAATCGCGCCTAAAGCAAGCTACTATTGTTTATAAGTCTATCTTCCTAAACGAATTTGAGATTATCTTTCTTAATTGCTAATGGATCATTTAGGACTTGATGACCAAAAGGCTCTTTCAATTCATCTTATAATCTGTAGAACTATGTCCCAACTGATAGTAATACATTAATTAATCCAATCGTTCTTATCAGTAAAAAGTTATTCCTAAAGCCCAATCATTTCATATGAATGTCCATCTCATCTTTCAAGATATTAGTATATGGGCCAATTAGGAAATAATTCATTTACCAATTAAGCTTTTAGCCCATATTCTTAGCACTAACAATCATTCAAAAATAGCGACACCAGTGAAGCAAAACTCACGTCTTAATACCAAAAGAATTAACCAAGGAATTCAAGGCATGCTAATTAACTAAAACTAAAAACAGTAAGCAACTAGGCTAAAATATCCGAGAAAAACAACAAGTGAAATAGTAAACCAATCGTGAATCAATCCTTAAGCAAAACAGAAACAAAACATTCATACTTATAGCAACTATAATATGAATTGGAATCCGAAAACTGGAGAACAAGAAATGGACCTTTCAATAGCTAAATATTCTTCGGTACAACAGGAACAAAGCTCTGCTGGACCTTTTTACAAACTAACCAAAACCGGAAACAGTACCAAGCACCTCGACGAAACTTCGAACCTAGACTGAAGCTCTTTTTTGTTTTAGTGTTTAGGTAAGTTTCAGCTGGTGGTTCATGGAAGAAGATGAGGTTTTAGGTGTTGCTTTTCTGCTGGCATTTTAGGCCGGATTTTCGAAAGAAAGAGGAAGAAAGAATGACACGAATAGAAATTCCCTTAGCATAGAAGAAACAAAAAAAACATTTCTCTCAATTCCCTCCTCTCTATTTTTTTTCCTTCCTCTTTTTCCTCACATTTCCCTTCTATTTATAGAAAAATATTTGGAATTTTTCAGATTTTTTTATTATTTTATTAATTTTTAATTAAAAAGAATTCCCACTTTCTATTTTTCTTCTTTTTTTAAAAAAGAATAATTCCCTACTTTCCTTTACTTTTATTTTTTAATTTCTCAGTTTTTTAATTTTATTATATTTAAATTCCCACTTTTTTTACTTTTCTTTTTTTATTTTCCACTTATTTTACTTTTCTTTTTTATAATTTCCGCTTACTTTTACTCTTTTAAAAACAAATTTCAGCTACCTTTACTTTTATTTTTTAATTCAAACTTTCTTTTACTTTTTATTTTTTAAATTTCCACATTCTTTTACTTTTATTTTTAATTTTCCACTTTCTTTTACTTTTTTTAAAAAACAATTTCCAACTACTATTACTTTTACTTTTTTATTCCATAATTATAATTTTCCTATTATTTTATTCCCATCCGAAAATTAAAAAAATATATTTTCTTTTTTCTTTTTTTTTTAATTTATTTTATTTTAAAATAAAGATAATAAATAAATATAATACTAATAGTAATAATGTGACCTTTTAAATTATTTTTAATTCTTACCCTATATAAAAATAAATGTAACAAGCCTAAAATATATATATTAAATTTCTAAAATTATTTACATAGTAAAAGGTGGTAAAACTTCAAATATAGTAAAATATTAGGTGCTCACACTGGTTTCTGGTATTTTCGCACTTGTGGTGGGGAGTCCACAGGTGCGGCCCCACAGAAGCGAGGCTGGGATCGTAGGTGTGCCTTTAGAACTGGGAGTCAGTGGTCGCAGATGCGACGAGTGAGCCGCAGAAGCGGAGCCGCATATGCGGAAGGGTAGTCGCAGATGCGGAGATGAGAAGGACCCAAGGTTCAGCAGAAGAGGACGAGTAGATGCAGAAGTGCATACGCAGATGCAGACTTAGGCGAAAATTTGCGATTTATTGAGGGATTTGCTGAGAGAGCATTGAGGTAACGATTCCTTATTCGATTTTGGTTATGTTTCATTAATCTACACTTGATTTCTTCATTTAATTTCGGATTTGGATTGAAAAGTTGGAAATATGGGGGAAAGGTACCCTAACCGAATTTGTGAGGTTTGATTGGGATTTAGACATCAGATTTGGATAATTTTTGGTATGAGTGAACTCGTGAGTGAATTGGTGTTCGTATTTGGTGACTTTTACCCGATTCCGAGACGTGGGCCCGGGGAGACTTTTGGGGCAATTTTCCAATTTCTTGCTTTAGCTTTGATTTCAGTAGCAGATTAGTTCCTTGTAGTTATATTTATGATATGTAATTGATTTTGGCTAGATTTGGCCCATTCAGAGTCGGATATTGGTGGAAAGAGCATCGTTATAGATTGATTTGAGCTTGGTTCGAGGTTAGTGGCTTGCCTAACCTTGTGTGGGGGAACTCCCCTTAGGATTTGGTACTGTTTTGATATTTGAGCATCGTGTACGTGAGGTGACGAGTGCGTACACAGACTATTTGTTGTAAACTTCAATTTTCTCTAAGTAATAACCTGTTTCACTTTATTTGAGCTACACTAGCATATGTAATTATCCTGTTTAGTTTGGAATAGCATGTTTACGTGTCTTAATTGCCTATCTGAACTCTGTGCAGCATGCTTAGTGAATTCCCTGCCTCTTCCTTGACTCGTACTTAGTGTAAATTGTAGGATTTCGTATTGTAGCTGTTATTTCTACTGTTTGAGCTATGTATTTACTTTTGGACTACGGAACGGTATTTCGGGAGATCCCCTTGCATATTTACTTTTGGGACTACGGAACTGTATTCTGGGAGATCCCCCTGCATATTTACTTTGGGACTACAGAACGGTATTCCGGGAGATCCCCCTCTCTTGCATATTTACTTTGCTACTACGGAACAGTATTCCGAGAGATATCCCTGTACATTTATGTTTGGGACTACGAGACGGTATTTTGGGAGATCCCCTGTTGTTATCATTGTGTACTGAGCTGTTACCTTTCTATGATTTCATTCTTGTTAAATTTCGGTCTTTATTGTACTGCGATATTTTACTCTGCCTTGTTTATATTATATATACACCAGTAGGGCCCTGATCTGACCCCGTCACTACTCGACCGAGGTTAGGCTTGGCACTCACTGGACACCATTGTGGAGTACTCACGCCCTTTCCTGCACATGTTTATCGTGTGCAGATCCATGTTCTTTCTACCAGCCTCGTCGTTAGTAGTGGTCACTACTGCTTTTGGAGACTTCGAGGTACATCTGCCCACGCACGTAGATCCTTGGAGTCGCCCTCTATCCCCTATGTTCATTCTTCTCTTATTTGTATAGACACTGATGTATAGAACAACTAGAATTTCGTAGAAGCTTGTGACTTGCGATGTTCCGGGTCTTGGGAGTGTTATGTATATTTCAAGAGTTGATTATTGTATATGCCGAGCGATATCTCAATTGCTTATTAAAAATATCTGTTACTGTTAGTTGTTAATTTTAATGTTTTTATTTTATTATTATTTCATTTCCGCAAATGTTAGGCTTACCTAGACGTAAGGACTAGGTGCGGTCACGAAATTTCACAGAGGGAGGATTTGGGTCGTGACAGCTAGATGACGAGTGAAGGTTGGTGCCAAGTATCTTGAGAATTTCCTTCAAGATTTCAAAGTCCGATATTGGTTTTGGACTTTCAAGATGATATCCTATGGTAGTTGGACATTTTGTTCAAAGTAGTTAGGACTTTACTTCTTTTTCAAAGATTTCTAAGATATTGAAGATTCGATTTGGACTTTCAAGATCATATCCTAAGGTAGTTGGACATTTTATCCAAAGTAGTTAGGACTTTTTGTCCAAAGTAGTTATGATTTTCTTTCTTTATTTTTTTGGTTGAATTAAGTGACTCCCTCTCTATATTAAGGGGTATATTCTTTATTTTTAGGAAGATCATGATAGAAAATATCAAGGATATGAATTGACTAGGTGTTGCAATTGTTTTATGGCCCAAGTTTATATCCAAGAAGAGGAGTATTGGATCCCATGAGACATCATTTGAAACAGTTCCTAATCAGCCCACTTTTGGACCATTTTGGCACATAAAATGTGTCCAAACTTGTAGCCGAATAAGTCCTACATGAAGTCACATTTTATAGCATAAAAAGGACCTACGTGATGTCAAAGAAGGGTATAATAGTCGTGGTAGAAATTTAGTGAAAGTTGGTGCCAAGTTGCTTGCAAATTTCTTTCAAGATTTTCAAGATTTCCAATTCCAAGATTGGTTTTGGACTTTCAAGATCATATCCTATGGTAGTTGGACATTTTGTCCGAAGCAGTTAGGACTTTATTTCTTTTTCAAAGATTTCTAATATTTTCATGATTGGTTTTGGACTTTCAACATCATATTCTAAGGTAGTTGGACATTTTGTCCAGAGTAGTTAGGACTTTTTGTCCAAAGTAATAAGGATTTTCTTTCTTTATTTTTTTGGTAGAATTAAGTGACTCCCTCTCTATATAACGGGGTTTATTCTTTGTTTTTAGGAAGATCATGATAGACAATATCAACAAAAATTGTGAGTTTTGTTTTGTACTCTTGTGTGTGTCTACTCTTGGATTTATTCTTCAACCATCAAGAATCAACTTAACGTTGTAAGATTAAACCCTTTTCGAAATCTTAGATCACTTCCAAGTATTCAAGAAAGGTGATAAGCTTAGGCTTATTGTTGTTCTTGTTATTATAAAGGGCCATGTTTCACAATCTCTCTCTTGTTTTTAATTCTCTACCAAAGTGTGATTAGTTCTTCGTTAGCTAATTGTTGTTGGTAGGATTAAACTTCAAGAATAAACTTCTTGAATTCAAGAAACTCTTCTTGAATTCAATCTATTTTTAATTTTCGTTTTTTTCGTTTCATTATTTTCTTTTAGCTTCCGCACGTTTGTCTTGTTTTTGTTTAGTAACTCTTGGACCCCTATCGTGTTGTTTTTAAGTGGTATCATAGCGTAGGCTAATCAAGATTTCAATCTTGGTAATCTTGGAAGGTTCTTGTATAAAATATAAACGAAAATCAGCCCAAAAGAAAAGAAGTGTTATTACTCATTTTTATTTTCAATTTCAAGTATTATTTAGTTTCCATGTCAAGAAAGGAAACAAGAAGAGGGGATCCTAGTTCTTGAAGATCAAGGTAACTTCTTTCCTTATTCTAGTGGGTTTTGGGTTTTTTAAATTCTTTCATTTTTCCTTCTTCTAACCAATTCCTATTCTTCCTAGGTTTTGTCCTTCACATTTCTTTTCTTTTTCTAACTCCACATTCTTATCACTAAGGTTGTGACTAGTAATGGTTATTAATAAATCTAAAGATTAACGACCAAGAGTTGCTTTGAGTGTAAAAAGGCAAGATAAGTGAACATTAGAAGAAAAAGCCAAATTTGAGACATATTTCTTCTAATCTAGGTCAAGATGTCTCAAATAGGTAGTTACAGTAGAAGGAGGAGAGCTATGACTGAACAACTTAAAAAGTCAAACTTACAATATACCGATAGGAAGAAAGACAATGGTAAAGTTATTTTTCAAACAAGAGCTACAGTGATGTCTGTGATTCATGCCCTTAGAATTGACAAAGCATTTGGCTATAACTTAATTAGTACTTATATGGTTGAGAAATTAAACTTGCCTTGTGTTGAGCTTATTGAACCCTACAT
>AWOL01S0054590.1:0-10034 GCA_000715115.1 Nicotiana otophora | reverse complement strand
AGTTCCTGTGTCTGTCGCTATCGCCCTATTCTCTCTCAATTGCCTATCCTTTCTAGATGAGTGTTGCGTATTCGTGCACGGATGGCACAGGTTGTGGCTCCAAGTTATATTGGTGCGGTTTGTCTGTGGAACAATTATGTTTAGTAATATAAGGTCATTGGACTTGGTATGGGTACTATCAGGTTTAATTTCGGTATATTCGGGAGTATAATATTGAAAGTCGGCTCAAAAAGTGATTATGGTTCTTGTTGGGGCGAGAGATCTCCATGACTTGTTGATCTGATAAGGGGTTACTAGGTTCTGCGTATTTCTTTTATTATCGACAGTGTACGAAGGTGTGGGGATGAGGATTTGTTAGATATGGGGTTTGATGCTAGTACTTGGTTTGTTTAAAGTAGTAACTGTGATCATGAATGGTGCTACGAGCGGGCGAGTTGTCTTATATTCTGGGTAAATTGTATCCGTGATTATAGTTATGGCTCGATGTAGCTTGTTCAGACTCATACAGGGTGTAAATGTAAGATTTGTGTCTTGAAAAGAAATTCTGAAAGTTGGGAATTGAATTCCAAGATTTATGGGCTAAGGTTAAATTAAGGATTTTCAGTTGTATTGTGTTGTCAAGCTCATATGGAATAGGGTGACGTGGATTCACCCCCGAGTACGTGTGTGGTAAGATGGAACAGTGATTTGGTGGCTTGGAAACAACTCTTGGCATGTTCGAGGACGAACGTATCTTTAAGTGGGGGAGAATGTAACGACCTGACCCGT
This sequence comes from Nicotiana otophora, assembly GCA_000715115.1. Classification (NCBI taxonomy): domain Eukaryota; kingdom Viridiplantae; phylum Streptophyta; class Magnoliopsida; order Solanales; family Solanaceae; genus Nicotiana; species Nicotiana otophora. The sequence continues at coordinate 9,266 of AWOL01S0054590.1, read as the reverse complement.
TGTTTTGAGTATTACAACCCTGTTCTCCATTTACTACTCAAATTGGGCTTTACAGTTGTTGTGTGACTTGCAGGGGCATTTGGTTCGAGTCCGATGAGGTTTTGGAACGAATTGGAACACTTAGTTCCAAGGTTTAAAGCTTAAGTTAAAATAGTGACCGCATATTGACTTATGTGTAAACGACCTCGGAATCTAATTCTGATGATTCCAATAGCTCCGTATGGTGATTTTGGACTTAGGAGCGTGTTCGGAATATTATTTGGAGGTCCGTAGTGGAATTAGGCTTGAAATGCCGAAAGTTGAATTTTTAGGAAGTTTGACCCGGGGGGTTGACTTTTTGATATCGAGGTCGGAATCCGATTCTAGAAATTTAAATAGCTTTGTTATGTCATTTATGACTTGTGTGCAAAATTTGAAGTCATTCCGGATTGATTTGATGTATTTCGGCAAAAGATATATAATTTGAAAGTTCAAAGTTCATTAGGCTTGAATTGAGGTGCGATTCGTAGTTTTAGCGTTGTTTGATGTGATTCGAGGCTTCGACTAAGTTCGTATGATATTTTAGGACTTGTTGATATATTTGGTTAAGGTCCTGAGGGGCTCGAGTGAGTTTTGGGATGGTTTCGGACTATTTCAAGGCCATTTTTAGTTGCTAGTTTCTACATACAGAGGTGTGCATCGCGATCGCGAACATTTGGTCGCGTTCGCGAAGAGCAAACAGCAGTTTGGAACCTTGTGAATCACGGAAGATCTTTCGCGATCGCGAAAGCTCTTTCGCGATCGCGTAGAACAAAATCTCTGCTGCACTGACCCGACTTTGGAAGAGTAAATGACTCGATAGAAGATAAAATCGTGGGTTTTGGTTTCTTTCTTCATTTTTGGATTTTGGAGCTCGGATTGGGCGACTTTGGAGAGAAAATTTTTCACAAAACTTGGGGTAAGTGTTCTTGATTCCCTTGTGATTATATTCCATGAATTAATATTCGTTTTCGGCGTTAGATTATTGATTTTTCAAGAGAAATCAGAGGAATTTCTACAATTTCATAAAAATGAATTTTCGGGATTTTAACACCGATTCGGAGTCGAATTTGAGTGAAATTAGTATGGTTGAACTTGTAATTTGATGGGTTGTCGGATTTTGTGAGTTTCGTCGGATTCCGAGACATGGTCCCCACGAGCGAATTTTGAGCAAAATTTCGGATTTTGATGGACAATTAGCATTTTCTTATGGAATTAATTCCAATAAATTTTATTGACTGAATCAAATTAATTGTGACTAGATTCGAGCTGTTTGAAAGTTGATACGCGCAGAATGAAATTTCTAGAATATTGCTTAGCTTGCTCGACGTTGGGTTTGGCTTGTTCTAGGTAAGTAACTCTTCTAATCTTGGAGTTGAGGGTATGAACCCTGAATATATGTATTTTTTGAATTATTGGGAGGTGACGCACATGCTGAGTGACGGGCGTGTGGGTGTGCACTATCGAAATTGTGACATAATTGTTTCTGTGAAATTTTATAGTTAAATAATCTTGGCATTTTCCATGAGGTTTTATGTGTTAAAGAAATTGAGCTGAAAAGCATATTAAAAATGATGTTGAGGCTATGTGCCAGTATTATTGGGACCCACAAAGGTCGTATTGCTGTGAATTATTTGTTTTAAATTAAAAATTCATACTCAGTCATATTCATTTTATTGCATATCATAACTCAGTTTAATGACTCTATTTTGATGCATATAAATGTTCNATATAAATGTTTTGGGCCGAATGCCCTATTTTACTGAAATGCCCGAGTGACTTGAGAGGTTTATGACTGAGTGAGGTCGAGGGCCTGATTTGTGAGGATGAGTGTGGAACGGGGCTGTCCTCTTGCAGCATACTTTATTATTATAGCACGTGAGTTATCCGTGCAGANAGCTGTATAGTCAATTAACTTGTATTTTTTCATGTATTTTTATGTGTTAGAGAAACTGAGATGTGACTCATGTTAGAAATCATATTTAGGCAAATATTGGTATTATTGGGACCCACTAAGGTCATTTCTACTGTCGAATTATATGTTTAAACTGTAATTTCATACTCAGTCATATTCATTCATTGCATATCATATCTCAGTCTTTGTTGTTAGTTATTGATATATCACATCATTATTTTGGGCTAGTTTCATGACATTGTGAGCCTGAGAGACTGAAGAGATTGATGACTGAGTGAGGCCGAGGGCCTGATTGTGAGGATAATTATAAGATCGGGCTGCACGCCGCAGCAGGCCAGATTGGCTTATTATAGCAAGTGAGTTGTCCGTGCAGCACGTGAGTTGTCCATGCAGATCCAGATGTTGATACTATAGCATGTGAGATGTCCGTGCGGATTCAGATATTGATACTATAGCACGTGAGTTGTCGATGCAGCATGTGAGTTGTCCATGCAGATTATAGCGCTTGGGCTGAAAGAGCCCCTCCGGAGTTTGTACACACCCCCAGTGAGCGCAGGTACCTACTGAGTGCAAGTGCCGAGTGCTGGCTGACTGGGAGGCATGAGTGATTGTGAGGTATGCCTGAGCGGCAAAAGTGATTGTAAGGTATGCCCGAGTGGTAAGAGTGATTGTGAGGTATGCCCGAGTGGCAAGAGTGATTGTGAGGTATGCCCGAGTGGCACGAGTGACTGTGAGGTTTGCCCGAGGGGCTGTATGTGAGTGATGTTCTGCCCGAGGGGTTGTTTATGATTTTATCACTGAATTGCATCGCATTGGCATGCACACATGACATACATGCATAGAGATATATTTTTCCTCATGCTGTACAACATCACATCATTCATGATTTCTCACACATTTTTGACAGATGGGCATAGTGATACATTTGTTTTACACGGGTTATCCGGAAGGAAAATGAAACATATTATTTATTATTGAGAAGACTTTTGGAGAAATTTAATGTTTTCAAACTATTCATATTATTGGCAACTTTGGCAAACGATTTGGGTTTTCACTAATGTATTTGAAAGAAAGAACTACTATATGTTTTTTTGAAATCATTATTTGGCTGAGTATTTTATCCCTGAGTTACTTCTGGTATTATTTTCTTCATGTTGTCATGGATTGTTGTGGACTATTGGTGTTGGACCTGATCTTGGTAGAAGCTCGTCACTACTTTCAACCTACAGCTAGGTTTGTTACTTACTCAGTACATAGGGTCGGTTGTATTGATACTGCACTTCTGCACATTGCGTGCAGATGTTGGCTGTTGTTGTTGCTGTGCTCAATGGTTGCGGGATCTGAAAATGTACCTGCGTTCCTGTTTTAGCTGCCTCTTGTTCAGGGGAGCCTTAGATTTATAAAAGCTCTGTTTATGTATTATTCAAACAAACTATGTATTTATTTCATTTCCGCTTTGTATACTCTATTCTTTGAAGATCATGATTTGTACTACCAGTTCTTGGGGAGATGTATAGGTTTTAGATATATTTTTTTAATTAATTTTATTGGAATTGGATAGTTAGAAATTGGCTTACCTAACGGGTTGAGTTAGGTGCCATCACGACTAGTGGAATTTTGGATCGTGACATTTATCTTCTTTCCTTGAATAATGCAGCTAATCCTAAAGAAGGTGAAAGATATTATTTGAGATTATTGGTGAATCATGTTAGAGGACCATTTTTGTTTGAAGACTTACGCAAGGTTAATGGAAGAGATTGCCAAACATTCAAGGAAGCTGCAAGAGAAAGAGGGTTACTAGAATCAGATAACAGCATTTCTGAATGTTTATGTGAGACAGTTCTCTTCAAAATGCCATCAGCTCTAAGAAATTTGTTTGCAACTATATTGGTACATTGTAATCCAACTTACACTAGAAAACTGTGGGACACATATTACGAGGATATGTCGGAGGACTTCAGAAGGATACATGAGAATTCATCTGATACTCAACTGCAGTGGACGTTGAAGAGCATTAATTATTTCCAAGAAAGCATGGGCAAGATTGTTGAAAGATATGTTTACCAAAACTTAATCGGAGTCGAGACGATAATGTTACCTCAGAATGCAGAGAGATTATTGAAGAAAAGGCGATACAAGTGGATGAAGAAGACTTCAATACATAATCAAAGCTAAATCCTAAACAAGAACAAGCTTTTAAGACTATATTGCAAAGAGTCGATTCAGGTAGAACATGATTGTTCTTTGTAGATGGCCCCAGAGGAACAGGAAAAACATTTCTTTATCGTGCATTACTTGCAAATGTCAGATCGCGAGGTATGATAGCATTAGCAATAGCAACAAGTGGTGTAGCAGCAACAATTTTACCAGTGGGTCGTACAGCTCACTCTAGATTCGACATACCTCTGCAAACAAATGAAACCACCATTACGAATATGTCTAAGCAGAGTGGCGGTGCAAAATTAATAAGAAAAGCAAAGTTGATAATATGGGATGAAGCACCTATGGCAAGACGTCAGACTATCAAAACAGTTGACAGGAGCCTCAGAGATATAATGAATATCGATGAACCATTTGGTGGAAAAGTAATAGTTTTTGGAGGTGATTTTCGTCAAGTACTACCAGTAGTTCCAAAAGCGACGATAGATGAGACTGTAAATGCTAGCTTGGTAAAATCATACTTATGGCCTAAAATGGAAAAGATTTAGTTAACAAGAAATATGAGAGCAAGAACAGATCCAACATTCAGTGATTTCTTGTTTCGCATCGGCAATGGGAAAGAGCATACAATAAAAGATGATATGATCCTCCTCCCTGAGCAATTGATTATCAAACCCAACGGTAATATTAGTGGTGAAGATCGCTTAATAACAGAAATATTTCCATCATTAAACGAAAATGGAAGTTGTGCAAAGTACATGACAGAAAGAGCTATCTTAGCTAGCAGAAATGAGTAGGCTGATCAACTAAATGAGATGTTGATTGACAAGTTCCCTGGTGAGAGCAAAATATTTTACAGTTTCGACTCAGCAGAAGATGATACCAACAATTGCTACCAAGAAGAACACTTAAATACTTTAATACCAAATGGCCTTCTACCGCACAGGTTCGTTGTCAAGTTCATTATTCCTTATATATATTACTATAATATTTGTATATAGCATACACAAAATTTCTCACACTGTTATTATATCAAATTTGAAATGGGTTAGATTCTAACCCTCTAAATGTAAAGAGTTCCAATTAGGAACCATTACATATTTGTATTTTTATAAATTTCACTGTATGCCTTCTTCCTCTTTCATTCAGTCATAGTTCGTAATTCTTTAAAAGATAACAGTCAAAAAAACATGCTTTATGAAGATTTTAATTTATTTTGATAGCTAAATCCCTTTAGTTTTCTGTTACTTCGTGATATATTACTTTTTCCCCCATTTCTTTGTTTCTTTTAATGGAAGAGTTGATGATAATCTTAATAATTGAAAATTGATTTTCTCTTGCATACAGATTGATTTTGAAAAAAAATGCACCCATCATGTTATTGAGAAATTTAGATCTGTCAAATGGCTTATGTAATGGTACAAGGATGGTATGCAGAGGTTTTGACAACGTCATATATGCAGAAATTATGAGGGGTCAATGTACTTCCAAACATGTGTTCATTCCCAGAATTTAACTTCACCTCCGGAAAATGAGGGACATCCTTTTAAATTTGTCCGTACACAATTTCCAGTACGCTTGTGTTTTGCAATGACAATAAATAAAGCACAAGGACAAACAATTCCGAATGTTGGATTGTATCTCCCGCAGCATGTTTTCTCGCATGGGCAACTATATGTTGCACTTTCAAGAGGAATATCGATGTCCACAACAAAAATTCTTATCATGACGGAGCAACCAAAGCTTCAGAATGGTACATACACAAAGAATATCGTCTACAAAGAAGTCTTAGGTAAGATATCATCACATTTGCATATTTATAAACTATTAGCGCATAGTAGTATGTCATAACTGACATGACTTAATTGATCATTTTTGCAGGTTTAGACTATGATATCCAATCAGTTTGAGTTCCCATATTATGCTAATATATGTAATAAAATTTATTGTCATTTTAAATTATGGTGGCATTACATATGCATATATTTTAAGGGTTGTTTTATTGTTGATATTTATCTTATTCATTTAATTTGGACAAGAGTGGGTTGCTCTAGTGGTAAGCACCCTCCACTTTCAACCAAGAGGTTGTGAGTTCGAGTCACCCCAAGAGCAAGGTGGGGAGTTCTTAGAGGGAGAAAACCGAGGGTCTATCGGAAACAGCCTCTCTACCCCAGGGTAAGGGTAAGGTCTGCGTACACATTACCCTCCCCAGACCCCACTAGTGAGATTATACTGAGTTGTTGTTGTTCTATTTAATTTGGTGCCCCTTCGTATAAAGAATTGACTAAACCATCATGTGTCATTATTAACCTACATAGTTCTAAAAGTAGGAAGCTCCTACCTTCAAAAGTTGAATTACGATAATATGCTTTAAAATTTGAAATACTATTGTCTTTGAGAAAAAAAAAATGATTTTTCACAAAATGATTACTCATTACCACATTAAAGTGGTAAAGATGGATAATTGTTCATCTACCTATAATTAATGCAGCCAGTAATTAAAATTTCTCAATTATTACTCCTTTTTCCGTTTCATTTTTGTTTCTTCTTCCATGGTAGTGACAATTTTGCAGAGTCTATTTAAATTCTTTCCGCTATAAAAGTGCATACCAGCTTGTCTATCACTATTTCTTTTGTTATGTCAAAAATTTCTTTTCACCTAAAAATTCATTCGGGCGTATCCTTGGCAAATATGCACTTCACGTTTCCAGAAGTAAGTATTTGCTAAATTATTATACTTTCCCTAAATGATCTGATCATTTGAAGATTAGTAGAATAATCTATTAGCTAATTAATGTTTTTGCTTCATTTTCTTTCTTTTTTCACTATTTGTTTTCCTTTTAAAGTAATTTCCCCCCTGTTTTGACTCCTTTTTCAAGTTGAATGTTTCACTTGAAAGTTTAGAAGCAATACTTCCCTTTTCTTTTTCTTTTTAAAGAATCCATGAACAAAATAATTAATGATTTATCTGTATTAGTGACTTAGTTACCTCGTTTAAGAAGTGTATTGCGCCATTTATTATTTGATCAATTTTAACCCATCTTTTGTTACAATGCAAGTTTAATAGATAAACTAGAAGTTCAAATTTCTTAAAATATTAATCTACATGGTGCGTAATGGATGTGATTTGACACATGATTATCGTGTTATATTTATATAATTATATAATTTATGCAATTCAACTAATATTTTTTGTCAAATTTACAGATGAAAGGAGTCATAATCTTGAATAGGACAAAGGGCTCTTGTACGTGCAACAATGATATCAATAAAACCTTTTCATGTTAGTATCTATAAAATATCTCTATAACAAATAACTACTCTCTTTTTTTCCAGCTTTACAATTTCATACAACATAAAATTGATTATGATATACCAGCCATCCTATGGAAGACCTATATTGATCGAATTTCTGTGCAACTTCCTACAACTTACTACTTTTATTCGACAACAGCTTCTTGATATATATGTGACTGTAAAGGCAAAAAGGCTACAATTTCTTAAAGACAAAGGAAAAACTTCTCGACATGAAGTATTTGCAATCATTGCCGATGTTGCTCATATTCAAATGTAAATGACATGTTGTTGAAATATACAAATGCAAGAAAATTATCAAGTCGAATATTTAGTATGTCAATCCTATTTAAGTAACTAACATTAGTTGTTCAAATGATATATAAAATCCTCTTACGTTCAACAACTAAGTTGGAGCTTTTATTTCCTTCCTTAAATTTAGTGTAACTCATCTCACGCATTGTAACGATCCGGCCGGTCGTTTCGAGAGTTATAACCCTATTTTTCCTATCCTTACTTCTTTTTGAATTATTCAACTATATTATGTTATATCAAGTTAGTTGGTTCGAGTCCGGAAGGAACTCGGAGTGAAATGAGACACTTAATCTCATAATTGAAAATTTTAAGTTAGAAAAGTGGACCGGATATGGACCTATATGTAAACGACCTCGGATTTGAATTTTGATAATTCCAATAGCTCCGTATAATGATTTTGAGCTTAGGAGCGTATCCAAAATATTATTTGGGAGTCCGTAGAAGAATTAGGCTTGAAATGCCGAACGTTTTATTTTTGAGAAGTTTGACCGGGGGTTGACTTTTTGATATCGGGGTCGGAATCCAATTCTGAAAATTGAAATACCTCTGTTATGTCATTTAGGACTTGTGTGCCAAATTTAAGGTCAATCGGACGTGACTTGATAGGTTCTNAGCCCAGAGTCGAGGGCCACGATCGAAGCCATGATCGAGCCCAGGGTCGAGGGTCACGGTCGAAATTCGGGTCGAAGTCATAATCGAAGGTAGGACTGAGGACCAGGATCGAGAACCTCGATCGAAGGCCAAGATCGAGGGCCAAGATCGAGGCAGAACCGAGGATGTCTGGGCAGAATTATAAAAATATAGGGACTTCGTCCCATTTGCCATTTTTGACAAATTGGAGCTTGGGGAGAGGCGATTTTTGATATATTTTCAAGAAAAACTTGAGGTAAGTCCCTTGTGATCATTTCTACTCCATAATATTGAATTATCATCGAGTAATCCGACTAGATTACATGATTCTGAGGTGTAAATCAGAGATTGAAACTTAGAAATTTGGAAATAATATTTGTATATTTGAGGGTCGAGTTGAGGTCGTATTTTGGTAAAATTGGTATGGGTAGACTCGTGGTTGGATGCGCTTTCGGATTTTTATAACTTTTGTCGGGTTCCGAGGCGTGGGCCCCACAGGCGATTTTTGAGGCAATTTTGGGTTTGGGTCTAATTTTGAAGCTTTTCTTGTGGAATTCATTCCATTAGCGTATATTGATGGTATTATATTGATTGTGAATAGATTGGAGTATTTGGAGGCAGAGGCCAGAGTATTGCGGGGTAGAGATTTGACCGGTTTGAGGTAAGTAATAATTGTAAATCTAGTCCTAAGGGTATGAAACCCCAGATTTCGTATCATTCTATTTTTTTGAAGTGACGCACATGCTAGGTGATGGGTGTGTGGGCGTACATTATTGGGGATTTGTGACTTGGTCTGTCCCGTAGCAACTGTAAAGTTGCATACTTTGTTGAAACCATTTAATACTTATATGTTTTAGAAAGAATTTCAGTAAATTGGGTTGAATGCTATGTTTGGGCCTTGCGCCAATGCTGTTTGGACCCTTAGGGGCTGTTT